>BMAV01023165.1:155002-176498 GCA_019973955.1 Trichonephila inaurata madagascariensis | reverse complement strand
ACAATATCTTGGCTCCTGTTTGAGTCTCGGACTTGAGATTTGAACCAACTGTTCCACTCGTCGAGACCCATCTAGTCATATAATTGACTCCCACTGTGTAGGCATGGGGAGGGCTTAAGCACTAAAATATCATGTTCCCATGTTAATCCTGTGGGGTCTGAAAAATTTTCACCTGCCCTAAGGAATTGAGCTTGGGACTTGATTTTTAGATGAACGCGATATTTAAGTGTATGCGCGAGCCTTACGTCGAATTGGCCCCCTCCGGTGCTCCCTCCCCCCTACAGGGCTTCCCCATTAATAACTCGAATCCTATGCTACCTTGGTCGACCGCACCGGCTGGATTCGATTGTTCTCCCTATGAGCTTGTCAAATGTGTAATTTTATCCCAATAGCCCCATTCCTCCCCCCTCCCTTTCACGTTTTTAAACAATTTTAAAAATTTTTAAATTCCCCATAGATCCGAGTATTTTTGGCCTGTATAGTTCGGAAGTACAAGGACTTGACCTCCCAAGTGTCTCCCCTCCCTGGACAGCATATTGCTAATATTTTAAAAAAACGTCTCTTCAATGTCATTTCCATAATGATAGTGATGTTTATTACACCCTGAACTGTTTCAGTGAAATGATGAAATGAGGTAGTGAGGATTTGCATTGGCAAATTGGTTCAAATCTCAAGTCCGATACTCAAACAGGAGCCAAGATATTGTGGATTTAAATAAATTTTAAAAGTCTATAACAATTGTTTAAGACAATTAAATTTGTTTAAGACAAAAATATTACAAAATATTTCAGGTCAAATAATTAGTAAATACAAAAGGAGTATTATTTTAAAATGTTCCATATTTTTTTTAAACTTTCAATTTTTCTAAATTGTGTGAATAATTTACACAAAATTTCATCTCGTATTATTTTCTTGAATAAAAACGTTATATGTAATGCTAAAATAAAATTTTTAAATACATAAATAAAAAACAACTGTTCAAAGTATGCCAAGTCCTCTTAATAAGAAAGACAATAATCTTGTTCAGTACAACTTTCATTTTTCTTTATGTATTTTGAATACATTTTTCTTAATGGCACTCTCTCTTATTATTTTTCTAGTATAACATTTGTATTTCTTAGGAATGCGTCATTTATAAAATAGCCTTATTAGGACCTTTTTTCATACTTTGCCTAAATAGCATTTGGCATTCTATAGAATGCCTGACGTTTTTAGGCAAAGTATGAAATAGGAGAATTATTAAATACTTTGCCGGTAACATATATATAATATATGTGATATTAAATTTATAATAAACAGGAAGCAATTCTCATTTGTCCATTTTTTTAGATACACTGTAACGGATCTATACGCTTTCCTGCAATTAATCCTCTTGGGAAATCTTTGGGCTATCAATTCGCGTTATTCACAACCAACCCTTCGGATGAAGAGAGAATCGTGATATTCAAATTAACTTACTGTATATAATTGAGGTTTTCTAGTTTGAGGAGAGAGTTGGAGAGGAGATATACTCGAATCAGGTGAGACAGCCACTGAAGGTATATTTGAATTATTGTGATTAAGAACTTCTTAGGAAGAAGTTTTAAAGTGACAATTGTTCGCTGAGATTGAATTGATATTATGTTAAATCGGATGATAGGTTAGAAGGTGATAGGTTCCTTTATTAAGGTAAGGATCAAGTTTGATAGTCTCCTAATCATTCGCGTTTTACCGTCGTTGTTCCACTTTCGCGGTTAGCACTGAAACATTCTTTTACTAATATTAGTTGGAATTGTCTCTTTTCATTGCGTGATAAATAAATAGATTAATTGGATCATGTCGAGTGTTCCTTCTCTACCTACCACACACATCTAGGTGCCCGAGAGATAGGTGCAAGGCTCTCACAAAACTTACATTCCATGATGTATAGGTAGAATTAACTTTAACATATATATATGACATCTAAAAATAATAAAGCCCCTCAACTTTCTCTGATTACATTTTCTTGAAAATATGTATTTTTATTTCCCATATAAAAATATTTGAAATGTATTGAAAAATTTATGGGTCTTATGCATTTCCGTGTGTTTTAACACATATTTGAAGTGCTTTTATTGACATAATAAAATATTTTTATAAAACTTTTAACCTTATTGAAAACTAAAGTAAATAGTTAAGTATGTCTTTTTAAAGTAAAAGTTGTAGGGAAAAAAGAGCTTTACATTTAAATTTTCTTTTGGAACACACTACAATTTTGATTTCAGATTTGTAAATCTGTCTTTCTAAAAAAGGATCTGAGTGAAATGAGAAAAAATTTATTTTACAAAATAAATATATTTTTAAATTCATAAGCCTTTAAAAAGATTGATAGCAGTATACATTTGAATACATGAATACGTCCGATGTTGAAAAGAAAAATAAATTAAATTAAAACTAGAAAACAAAGTTAAAAATACTAATTTTTTCAATAAATAGGATTAAATATTATTTGAAAGATTCTTGTTACTTTCCATATCTAATTCTGTCATTATATTATATTTTTTACTTGAAAAGTGTTTCGGCAATTTAGCTTTTACATGTCCTCTATGCTAATTGAGACATATCGTCACTTTCTCTACCTTAAGAATGCACTGTTACGTTTTTCAAAAATATTGCTTAGAGACAGTAATATTAAAAGTAATTTTTGTTTTCTTTTGAGATTTTATTATTAATTCGATTCCAAAAATAAAAATTTCAATTTAAAAAACTATTTTTAAATTAAAAAAAATAATGTTTTGAAGCTTTATAAAATTAATAAAATATTCAATTACAATTTTTGTTATATTAAATGATTTTTTGTTTATTAAATTATTGGAGGCAAAGAGCATAGCATTGGTAATCTTTTGCTTTTTGAATTATTGTTATTTTTATTGATAAGCCTGGAAAAAGCATTAACATTTTTAAAATATTAATTTGAATAATTTTTAAAAATAATGAGATTTAATGAACTAAATCTATTCTAACTTTTTTAGTTTCTATCTCTCTATATGCAAACATTAAATCCATTAAGGTATCCGACTACGTTCGGAACCGTGATTTCAAAAAAGCGCATAAAGGAATAATTCTCATGATATTTAGTGTCACTTAGATTAGAATACATGTATAAAATTGTTTTAAGGACATTTTGACAAAAAGAAATTATTTTAATACAATATTTCGGCAAAAAATTCTCGGAATAACCTTTTTTCAAAATGTTCTCCTTTTGTGAAAAATGCTTCTATTATAATAATATTTTGCCTGTATATAGCTCAGACCTCTGTACAAAGGCTCAACTATGACTTTTGAAAAAATCACATTATTTTCAGTTACAACCGATTAAAATAATTATCGGAGTTTTTTTCTTAAAATTTCTCCCCTCTGTTGTCGCAAAACATAGATAAACCCCCTTCTAAGTTATATATTTCAAAAATTCTAGTTGAGCCTCTCTACAGAGGTCTGAGCTATATACAGGTAAAATATTATTATATATAATAGAAGCATTTTTCACAAAAGGAGACTATTTTGAAAATGGGTCATTCTATGTTCATTTTTTGTTAAATAATTTTTTATTGTAATACTATTCTTAAAACAATGTTATATACATTTTCTAATCTAAGTGCCACTAAATATCATAAATAGTATCCATTTATACGGTTTTGCAAAATCACGGTTCTGAACGTAGTCGGATACCTTAAACAAAACAAAATATTGCCTCAGGGAATAAAAAACACATTTATGAAAAAATATATCTGAGGAAAATACATTTAAAGTTTATAAAGCCATAAAGAAAAATTAACAATACCAGTAAAACTCTAATTCTTTAATATATTACTTTCCAAATCATGTAATACATAAAAACACTACTTTTATTAAATATGATTGAAAATGTTTTTCATCTTTGAAATAATCTTTTGAAAAGTAATGTTTTAATATGTAATTTTTTTACGACTAGGAATTGTTCATAATAATCTTAAAATAATATTTTCACACAAGTTTTGAAACACGAAGCAATTATCCGTATAATAATGATGCATATTACTGTTAGAAACTATCAAGCTTGAACATAACACTTAATTTTTTTACCAGTTTTATATCGGGGCAATTTAGTATGTTTTAAAATACTGTACTTACTGTGACTTTAAAATACTCTACTGCAGTATAATAATGTTTAATGTAATGTAATTTGGTACATGAAGAAAATATTCGGTTATCTATGAATAACTGTAACATTTGTATTCTAAAGTCTCATTGAAGTATCAGTCAAAGGCTGATTTTTAGATACATCATTTTTAGTAATATTCCAACTTCTCCAATTACTGTGTCTCTTAGAAACCCGAGAACGCTTTGGCCGTGGAAATTTCTCGGCTGAAAGAAAACAATGAGAACAAAGTAAAAAAGCTTCCAAATTATATAAACTACGTGTGGAAATAATGGACTTTTAAAAAATTAAAGATCTCAAATTATACCAAAAGGTAAATCATTTTATTAATGGAGATTTGAAGGTAATAACCATTTTGCAGAATGAATTGTTTTTTTAAATTAATCGAATTTAAAAGAATGGAAAAATGGGCTTTAAAATGGAACCCAATCTAATCCAGCGTTCTCAGCTGTCAAATATCGAGAGCCCTCAGAAAACTTTACATATACTAAATAATAACTGAATATCAGAAGGAAAATGTGGCATCAACTTCACAAATATACAAAGAAAACAAATAAAAAAAAGAGAACACATTGACATGTTTTGTCCTCTTAGAGTATTGTGTAGCCCTAAAACAAAATAATATACAGAAGAACCTGTTTTTGTGTGGTCCTTTTTTATGCGATTTTATTTTGTACGAATTTTTCTGCGCGATCTTTTTTCATGCGGTACATGAATGTCAAGGGCCTTAGGTCCAATGTAATATTTTCGATCACACACACACAATGTACATATATACACTTCAAAACGCTCTATTCATTTGTTACAAACAGTCTCCCGAGACAATGCATGTTAAGTTACTTTTTTTCAACACCCAGCAACCCACGCTTGATTGATAAACGAAGCTTTTAATGACAATTACATTATCAATATTTTGATAAATTATGAAGACGAACAAGAAGAACCGGATTCTTTGCGTGCAAATAAAATATATACAGGGATCTAGCTTTCCAAGAAATTGGAAAATCATTTTCTTAAAATAGATAGCGATCCTGAAAAGAGTTTGAAATTCCAAAAGAGAGAGAGAGAGAGTTAACCGACCTTCGTCGCAAACACTTATCACTTACTTTATGGTGCCAAAAAATAAATAATTGAAATTGTATCTTCAAGTGACCAAAGTGATTTTGAACACTAAATACTAAGATGCGCGATTCGGATTACAAAGAGTAGCAATGAATTATGTTTGTGCATTTTAAAAACTTGTCAATGTAAATGAGAAACTAAATGTTTCCATGTGTAATTTAATTATTTAATTTGTTATTGCAGTACTTTTTCATAAATTTTGCAAATAATTGGCGTATTTTCTAAGTGAGACTCTTTTTATGCGGTCCCTCTCTCCCGCATAATTTTTTTTCTGTAGTATGTCGACAAAGTTCTTTGTTATATGTAAGTATTTATGAAATTTTCGAATACTTTTTTTGTGCGGTTTCTTTTTATGTGGTCTCTATCTACCACCCAGAAACAGCTTTTACTGTACAAAAATTTTAAGTATGCACTAAACTTAAATAGAATTATTTTTTATTTAATAATAAAATAGTATTCATTTTTAAAGGAAATGATTTTTTTTAATTTTAGTCTTTTTTGATAGTAAATGATTTTATAAACACTTATTTAAATGTTTCCTTGTACAACATATTTCCTTTTAATCCAATATGTAATTGATAGAAGCTTATGATACAAATAACCTTCAAAATTGTTAGTTGCATTAGGCTGGTCATATTTTAAAATTTCACTTACAAATATGCTACCGCATTTTTTAGATTTTGGCATTTCAAAGATATTCTAATTTTTTTCCAAGGACATATTTACTCAAGAATTGATATGAATTATATGTTTTGTAATAATTTTGGAAACACATATTTACGTTAAGTAAGACACACACACAAAACACTTTATCTTAAAAATAACTATATTATCCTGGTATCAGGTACGGCATAATTGTATGCTTGGGTATAAAAATAAAAATCTGTTTGTGTACAATAGACACAGTGAATGCATTTTAGAATTTGATTCAATTTATTAATTTAACGCTAAATTTTGTTGTTTTAGCCACGAATTATATTGTGTCTGACCCATTTTCAAATGTTCGCTTTCAATAAGATTTAACATATTTTATATTTATGTAATTTGTTTTAGTAAACATCTATGTGTGAATGGAAAACATCTATGTGAATACCATTCCCAAATATCGCTTTACAAATATTCACAAAGTTATTAAGGTATCCGACTATGTTCGGAACCATGATTTTGCAAGAGTGTATAAATGAATAATATTTATGATACTTAGTGTCACTTAGATTAGAAAATGTACGTAAAATTGTTTTAGGAATAGTAGTACAATAAAAAAATTATTTAAGTACAATACTTTGACAAAAAATGAACATAGAATGACCCATTTTCAAAATATTCCCCTTTTGTGAAAAATGCTTCTATTATAATAATATTTTGCCTGTATATAGCTCAGACCTCTGTACAGAGGCTTAACTAGAATTTTTGAAATATATTACTCAGAAGTGGATTTATCCATATTTTACTACAACAGATGGAAAAATTTTAAGAAATAAATGCCGATAAATATTTCAATTGGTGGTAACTCTGAAAATAATGTAATTTTTCAAAAAAAATAGTTCAGACTCTCTGGAGAAGTCTTTACTTTATATAAGCACACACACACAAAATATTATTATTTTAAAAATATATTTTATAAAAGGAGAACATTTTGAAAAAAGGTTATTTTAAGTTAATTTTTTGCCAAAATATTGTATTTAAATAATTTTTTTGTCAAAATGTTCTTAAACCAATTTTATACATATATTCTAATCTAAGTGACTAAATATCATGAAAATTATCCATTTATGCGCTTTTTTAAAATCTCGGTTCCCCGAACGTAGTCGGATACCTTAAGACATTTATTCATATAATCCAAAATGTATTTTAAGTTCTTTTCAGCAAACGGTTTTTTAAATGGTCTAATTAAAACAGCATTCGGTACTGAAAAACAGTGTAATGCCGGGAGGGGCATTAAGTCGATCCCGATCGACCGGTGGGATCGCAAAGACATTTTTGGATGACCGCCTTAACTAAGACCTAAGACACGCTTACTAAAAAACCTATTTATTTAACACTGATTCCTGCTAAATTTTAGAATCATCTTTTCACAATCGATGCGATTGTGTTTACTCAAGCAAATGATTCGATAAATGTTTAGACGACTCATGGTACCTTCATTGGAAGCAAATGATGATCCTTAGCACGTTCACTGTCACTGTAGGGGAAAAGTTCCCCACTCGCCGACTAAAGGGGAGAATAAATGTTCAGGATCAGCTCTTCCCACGCTTCTACGGGATTGGGTTCTTATGTTGACGTCATATCCCACGGCCTCGGTAGCTAACAAATGTAACTACATACACGGTTTCAGATTCATACGAGGGTTGGGGCAAAAGTTATGGCAACTATTTTTTTTTCTTGAAGATTCCAATCCAGTTGGAAAATGTGACATATACAGACGAAAGGACAAGGTGCTAAATACATGTGTTGAAAATGAATAGCACTGAAATATCGTCACACACTAATTAATTACGACAGTATATACAGCCAATATAGCCTTCTCGGTGCAAAAGAATGACAACACAGTACACATAAAGTTGACATGACAAACCTGGGCCTAAAGACCTTAATGCAGTCCCCTGCTACTGTCACCACAACGATGTGGGAGACGCTGAATACCGTCAGCATTTGCCGCACCTCATTGCTCATCACTGGTTGACACACGTCCTTGTTGAAACTTTCCTACCTACCGTGCTACTGTGCGGTATGGTTGGCCATTATTCCCAAGGGCTTCCACTAATTTACTGTGACATTCCATCGCTTTTCTCCCTCAGAGAGCGGCTGTTTTGTTGAAAGCACGCTGCTCAACACAGGTTATTTCAATCTCATATGACACTCACCAACTGACTGATTTCACAGCCCTCGCTGCGCTACTATCAGCTATCGCAGAGACATCTGTTGTTCTGCATACACACTATGCCTGCAGAACTTCTACACGACACATATACGTTTGTGATCCATTGACATATATACAAGAAAAAAAAAATAGTTGTCATGATTTATGTCCCAACCCTCGTATATTCACGTATCGTCTCTGCTCGCTGCATTAAATATCTCCTCGTTCTATCTGTTGCTCATAATTCTTCAAGCATTCAACTTGACAATCTTGTGTTACTTGAGACTTTGTTGTGAAAATACTATTGTCATTTTTTAAATGAGGGGTAAAATTCCGAAAAGAAGTGTGGAAAAAAAGAAAACATACAATTTTAATACAGAATGGGTCACACCTATGGTACTTGGGGGTAGGGGGAGTGAGTGAGTGAATATTAATGTTGTACTGTTCAGCTACACGAGGGCGTTTACGGTACTTTGTGGACTGCGGTACCTTAATATTAGAAGTAGCCCGTACCCTGGAAAAGTCCGCCCACCCCTGGTGTAAAGTAACCCAAAATATAATCAAATGTAATCGATTATTTGTTACGAGTCAGATATAATTAGGCACTCGTTTTAAGATTTTAGACATTTGATTGAGACAAAGATATTGAAAAAGAGCTATATAATGGCTGATTATGAGCTTGAATTCCAGTCAAATCACCTTGTCAGCCTTTTTGAATCAGTACCAACGGTGCATTTACTGGGCATATGGCTCGCGAAGCGAGCCTCCATCCCATATCTGAAAAGTAGATGTGGAACGACTGTGATGCTATCATGCTGGGGAAGTAGAAAGCTTCTGATTGGTCGAGCCAATCGTTCGAAAAAGTTCCAAGTTCATGGTGGTTTTTGAATGCTTTGGTGAGAGCTGAGTGAGTGCTCTCTGATTGGATCATGGCAGGTGAGGATAGTGCCTCTCATTGGCTGCTCAAATCTCCCAAGAAGAAATTTAAGTCTAAAAGAGGGAGGGGCAAGCTCAGATATGATGAATATGAAAAAAAATTAAAGAAAAGAAATGTAAAAATTTAAGAGAAAAAAATTTAGCAATAGGTGTGCAATAAAAAAAAATGCACATGTAATAAAACCTAAGGCGGATTGTAAGAATCGAGAAGAATTCTTCTCGGCCTTTTAGTAGTATCATTGGGATTGTAGTTTGGCAGATTAATTATATTGGTATTATTTGTAAATTGCAGAGAGTTAAAGAATTTTTTTTGCAATCTTCTGGATTTTTTGAATCAGTGCATTCTGTTCCTTTTACATTTAAAAATTAAATATTCTGGTTTATTTCTGTCTTTTTATCTCTCTCTCACATAAACATACTTATGTGTATACGAAATTTAGTATGTAGTACATACAAGCTCTAAGTCATGAAACTAGCAAAAAAAAAAGATTTTTTAAAAGCTTTTAGGTAAAAATGATATGCGTTTCAGAATAATAGAATGTATTGAAATGAAGAGTTTTGGTTCATTTCTCTAAGAAGGAGTGTAGGGGAATGAGCTGAAATTTCTTCCAAGAATGCTTATGGAATGGATTCCAAGAATAGATGCTTACATCATAATTAACACTAAAAATTTATTCGCCTAACTTTTCAGTAAAAGGGGAAGTGTGGAAATATATTCAGGAATTTGTTTAGTATACAATTGCTGATTGATCATGGCCTCCAACTCGGAGTGGGCTCTATTTCTGGGGAGTTTGGGACTCGAGTCCTGATCCACATTAAATCCTTTTTTCGTAATGGACTGCATATTATGAACATAGACTTTGCGGATACAGCAAGTTCCTAAATATGAGAGACATTTCATGGTGGTACCCTCTAATGAAGGATACACACTCCATTAATTAATTATTTATTTATTTTAAAGTCAAGCTCTTGTCAAATGCTGGATATTTGTTCACGAATTATTTTTGCCGAGAGTACCAGAAAAAAAAATACTCAAGGGATCTTTTATATGTCTCATAATCATTTGGCATGCTTGTTTAAGATTTTCGCCTTCAGAAAATCTATCGACTCCAGCTAGGGATTGACCAAATACCGGTATTTAGAGCCATTTGTTCAATTTTGTAATACCGGTATTCAAAAGTTAAGTACCGTTTTTTCGGTATTTACTAGAAAATTTTTAAATCTCGTCTCCTCTATATGTTCAGGGATCACCAACACAGCAAAATAGTACACGTTTTTGTTTTTATGTCACCCTAACGGGCGAAATTAATTAGACGGTGGATATTAAGTTGCATCGTACAATCAAGAAATGATAAGATATGTGAATCACCCAAGGAGGGCAAAATAAGGGTATACTATTGATTAGATACGGATATATATATATATATATTAATAGGAAAGATTTTCCAAACTATGTTATTGTAATGATACATTTTTGTTATAATTCGTTATGGATTCAGATAAAAAGTCGTATACAAATTAAATAATTTATTAAAAATTCCATTAAGATTTTATAGTAGTTTAAACTTATATAATCAAATTATAAAGAATTTTATACTACACTTTGAAATAGCAATCTTTAACTAGATAGTTTTTTCTTCATAATTTGTCTTCCATGTTGTCATATTTTCTGATTTGAATGATCTTTACATTTTCTATATAACAGATGACATGAAAAGAATATTATTTGTTGAGGTTACCAAAATACTGAATTAATAATATAAGTTTAATAGTAGTGAGTTGTCTTGTGTACTCAGAAAAAAAATAATCCTATCGTTTGATACACTAAGTACATCGCTTTATTCTAAATAAAATTTGAAAATTGCTATTTTCAATATAGAGCTCATACATATTCATGTATGAGTGTAAATGTGAATGTACTCGTAATAAGGTAGCTAGCCAAGTAGAATACAAAGTCTTTATTTACGTAATTTAAAAATTATTAAATTAGTGATTGCGCGACCATATTCTCCAAGAATAAATCAAGTTAAAGAAGAAATAACTCCCCATAGTTTGAAAATAGGAAAATATGCCAAAAAATAATTTAGGAATGTCAGGATCTTGTGTTTAAGTGAATGGAAATAGTTGCTATTTTTATAAAAAAATGCTAGTAAATCACAGGAAGAACCTGGAACCAATTTTCTGCTGTGAAAATGTATGCGTAAGGTGTACTTTTTCAGTATGTACTTTTTCTTTTAATAGGAAAAAAATCAAACTGTGATAATTTTTACTATTATTTAAAAAAAAAATGTTATAGATTTGGTGGAAAAATATCAAAGATTCACATTTAAATTAGTTTTAAGTTGTTACGCACACACATCACACTTACACACACATTTATCTTTATATATATATATATATATTATAAATGTGAAAGTTTGTGAAGATGTTTGGCCGTCTTTCACGTAAAAACAACTGAATGGATTTTAATGAAACTTTACAGTAATATAGCTTATGCATCAGAATAACACATGCTACAATTTATAGCAAAGGCTATAATTTATAAAGACATTGTGTGAAGTGTCCAAAATATAACGATATTTGTCAAGTAAGTAGGAAAAAATTCTGCCATCTGCAAGCAATTACGGCGTGCACTGCAAAAAAACCCACGCAATGCGCTGACTTCTAATTTATTCCTGTGATCTGTGTAATCCCTATTTTTTTATTTCAGAATAAAAGGAAGTTTTGAAGGGAGAGGTTGTTTTAAATCTCTCTTTATTTGTGAATAGCTACTATTGATTTTTTTTTTCATGTTTGAACAATAAGAAATTAATGCTTATATCAAAATAAATACTTTTATCACTTCTGGTACTTAAGGTAAATAAACTTTGTCTTTGACACTCAATAATTTGTTTGTAGCTAGTAGTTAATTATAACGCTAAAATTTTAATTGAATAGGCAGATATTGCATTTTTTAAGTATAAAAATAATAACTACTATACTGTATTTTTTGGAGTGAGTGAGTAAGTGAATATTAACGTCGCACTGTTCAGCTAAACAAGGGCTTTTGGTGACGGACTACGTAATTTTAAACCATGGTCAAGTGACGTGGACGACACCTGACCTGGCACATCCTTCTCCTAACTACCACACCACACCAACTTAGCAGGAATATTCTACCAATATTTAGCAGGAATATTCATTGAAATCCACTCTTCCAAGTTGTATGGCAGTGCGGGTTCTATGATGAATATTTTAGCGAGGAAGGCGAATAGTTTTGTATCAGAAATGGCATTTTCAGCGGATTGCAAAGATTAACATTTTTGTCCCGAAAAAATAGTTAATGTCTAAATTTAAGTGTCTTATGTTTTTTGTGTGTTAATGAAGACGTTAGAAAACGATTTGACTATTTATTTTATTGAACGGTGTATAATTAATTTTACAGTTGAATATGTTTAATTAAATAATTAGCTCTAACGGATTAAATTTCCCAAAGTTCAGTATTTAGTTTATGTATATCTCTTAATTTTAAATGTAGTGATCCAAAAAAATACTGCATGAAAAAACTGAAAGTAAATCATAATGCGTAAGATAAAGGGTTAACGTGCATCGCTCCCCTACACGGTGGGTCTTTCAAATCTCTAATAAAGCTTGAGATATGAAAAAGGCTAGACATTTGCCAACTTGACTTTATCGTCAACATTTCGCTATGTTTTTTATCGAATCGCCATTATAATTTAAGAAACGGCGTTGCTTGCGAATATTACAATTTTAACATAAAATAAATAAAACAGAAAGTAATATTAATGTATTACACTTTCAGATATATAAATTACTTACACTATTTTAAGCGTTCATTACACAAAACTTTTAACAATGTGTTACTTTTGCTGAGCAGAGATCAGCTTAGGAAGGTATTTTCAAAAATTGACCCTCAAGAGAGTTACGAGGAGTTAGTTATAAGTAAAAAAAAATCTTTTTTTTTTAGATCTACAGAATTAAAATTTAATAAAGGTGTTTTTTTTTTTTTCTTTTTTTCTTTCTTTTTTTCTTTTTTTGTTCAGCTGAGGTATGCAAAAAGCTTTTTTTGTTTAATTTGCAATTCACATGAAATTAACTCATTAAAAACTTCTTTATCCTTCAATCTGTATTGTTTAATTTTTCAGTTCACCCGTGCGAAGAACGGGTATACCACCTATCATATATATATATACTTAGTAAAGGTTTACACAAAATAGTTTTAATCTTGTGGATAACGGAAGTATATTGATTTACATTTATTATTCTACGATTTAGAAATAAAGATACATCAGGTTTTAAAACTTCAACAGGTTATTAAAACGCTTAAAAAGAGCTTTCATTGGAAAGAAAATAAGTACATAGGCAGTAACAAAGGGATTTATTTTTTTTTTCCGATTCCTTTTGAATTTGTGTAAAAATATTAGCTCTTTAACAATATGATCATCTTTTTTTTTTGCTACACAGTACCCTTTTTCAAAAAAAAAAAATTCTGGAGACAGTTACAGCAAAAATAAGTTATGTTTTATATTTAGATTATGTTATTAAGCTGGTTCTGTAAGAGTAAAAAGTCAGTTCGACTATTCATTATCTTACAATTTAAAAAAAAAAATTAGGAATTTTTGAATTTTTTTTCTAACTTTTATAATATACTCAATTTTTAAAATTTTTTAGTCATTTTAAGTTATATTTTTGTTTCTTGGGTTACTGCTAACCAAAATTAGTATGGATTGGAAAATCTATTCCCTTGTTGATTTTTAATAATTTTTTTTCTAGAAAAACCTGGAAAAAACACGAACATTTTTAAAATATCAAACTTAGCATTTTTTAGAAAAATAACTAGAGATTTCAGCCCTAAATCCATGCTAACTTTTATAGAACATACGTTTGGTAGTATATACAAACAATTTCAAGGCTCTATCTTGAACAGAAAAAAATCCTTAGGGATTAGAAAACACTTATACTTTTTTCAAAATTGAAAGTCAGAGAAAAACGGATTTAAAGTTTGTAAAGTAAAAAAAACAAAGCCCGAAAAGCTCTAAATTTTTAATATATTGTTTTCCAATGTATTTTCTACATTAAAATGCTATTTTATTTAAATATGACTGAAAGTAATATTTTTAATTCAAAATATATTTTTGCATAATATTGATTGCATTTGTTTTAAGACTACATTTTATTCAGCTTAATCTTAACCTAATGTTTTCACAAAAGTTTTAAAACACGAAGCATTTATGCACAAAATAATACTACTACTAAATTAAGCTAAAAATAGCCAGATTAGTTCATAAAATTTAATTTTTTCAGTTTTAAATTGGGGCAGTTTAGGAAGTTTTAGCTCTTGTCGTACGACATTAAAATACTAAAATATAGTATTACAATATGTTTAGTATAATGTAATTTGGTACATCAAGGAAATATTCAGTTATATCTGCACCATTTTAATTCATAATACTTGTACTCGGATGTCTAATTGCAGTATCAGCTGACGACTGATTTTTAGATACATCATTTTCAGTAGTATTCCATCTCTTCGAAATATTGTTTCTCACAGCAACCTGAGAACGCTTCAGCCATGATATTTTCTCTACAGGAAAAAAATTCATAATAAAGCTTTTAAGTTATATGAACTATTTTTAAAACAAAAATTGGCCATGGAATAAATCTTATTTAATTAATTATGAGAATTAAAAAACCCAAAATATAATCAAGAAGAAATGATTTTAGTAATGAAAATTGGAATTAATAACTATTTCAAACTAAAAGCTCGAAAATATTTTTAATTAATTCAATTTAAGAGTGGAAAAAGGCTTTAAAATGAAACCGAAACCAAAACAATAGCTCATAAAACTTCAAATATTTTAAAAACTAATTTGCTAACAGATCTGAAATTTGGGGACAAGCTTTTCAATGATATGGACGACTAGAAAATGTAAATAAAAAAGAAATCGGTAATTATGACATTTTTAGGGTACTGTGTAGACTTAAATGTCTAAATGTGTAGCATTTCCTGAAAATACCGTAGTACTAAAAATATTATATTATGTATTTTTTGTAAGATTGATATAGAAGACATTATCCTAAATTAAATAAATTTAGATTCAGACATCTTTGATCTTTAATTAATTAACTATACTTTTGTGTGTGATTAATTAAAAAATAATTCAAATTCAATATTTACTTCCTGAATGTAATAGTTTCAAACGAATGTATTATTATCTAATAACGAAGGAAACTTTTTTTTTCTTTATACACTGAATAAGATGTAATTATTTTGTTTGAGAGATGATGAGACATAAACTCTTTTATTTATCTGAGTAATCGAGTTAGTTCTGGTGATTAGTCCATTTGCACAACGAGAGCTAGTTAATGTTTCCATGTCTATAATGAGATTAAAGGTTTCTATATTGTTACATTTTCATCTCTGTGCAAATAGATATTGATTCTCCTGTTTCTCAAAAACGAAGATATTCCTATTTCTACTATCAAGAAACAAAATCAAAATAATCATAACGATATCATTTAAATGAAAAAGTCGACGTCATTACACCATAGCATTAAATTAATAATAAATAATATTTAAGTAAATATCTAAATAATTAAATATTTAAAATAGAAAAAAAGAGGCAGAGAAAAAGTATAATATTGTTACGTAGATCCGAAGGCTCGAGGATTTTATGCAAAACAATCACAAAGAAAATAAAGAGTTCTTCAAGAGCGATTTGAATTTATTAACAAAAATCCAATCCTTTAAATACAGGATTCACAGCAGCAACATTCACAGAGTAAATCTCCGAAGGTCTTCACATCTTCAACAGCAATCAAACACATCACCAGTGTTTAAAAATACACGTATGTAAAGATTACTCACAAGCACAGCCGAGCTAATCGCTAGTCAAAACAATCCTCACTACTCGCTGGTTTAATCAAGACTCATCCACGTACCGGCGAGCATTTTTTATATAGGCGTGACAGAAACTTCCAGAAATAGAATCGCTTGTGTCATTGAACGTGACACTAGTGGAGAGATCTATTACTTTCTAGAAGATTCCAGAGGGTTCCGAACTCGCCAACATGGTCACTAATGACGCCAAAATAGTCGCCAAATTGGTCTCCGAAAATGATGCCAACTTGGCTCTGTCGCCAAGATTTCGCCAAGTTCTCATTGAATCGCCATTATAACGTAAGGGGCGACATTGCTTGCGAATAGTACAATTTTAACATTAAATAAATATAATATAGAGTAATATAAATGCATTAAACACCCAAATACAAATTATTTACATTATTTACAGAAAATTCGTAACAATATGTAATCTATATATATAAAGAAAAGGGTTTGTGTGTTTCAGCTGTGTGTACCAGCAAAACTAAGCAACCTAGAAGTCTGAAGCGGCACGTAGAAACTGTAGGTCAATATCCTGAACAACTCGAAGAGGGTTTTTCGAAATTCGCTTTAGATTTTTGTAATATTCAATTTTTAAGCGGTTTTTCAGCTAAATGGAGATATGACGTCATCAGACGTGTCAAGTCAATTTTGCGAAAATGTTTAGAGCAGTTTTTTTTGGGGAATTTTAGCACATTTTTTGTAAATGTATTTTTTTTATGGTTTTATTCGTTTTTTTAAACTCTTTGTGGCGGAATTACATTTGTTTTTCAAAAAAATTGTCGCAAAAAATGTTTTTTATAAATTTCATTTTTGGGTTTGGCTAAACAAATTGCATAACAGTAGATTTCGATTTTTTTTACAATGTTATCGTATTTCATTGAACATCTTGTAATTTTAGAACAAATACGGATGGATGTGGGAAAGATGTACTGTTAAAGTGTATTGATATTGATTTAGTTGTAAGCTTAACTTACTTTAGCGCCGACAGCCTTCTGTGTTGTGATATCAAGCCCGCCAACTTGAGTAGGTGATATACTAAAGCATTAAATTTATGTATCTGTGTAATTTTTGTTTATGATTATTTCTTACATATTTTTGTGATTGCGTTATGGAACAACTACCCATCTTACAAGGCTTAATTTTATTAAAGCTACTCTTTTTATTGTTCTGGCTACTTTATAAAAGTTATTCACATTCCAAAAAATGTTCTATTTCATTTTATGCTCCTGATTAATCTTAGCTGTACTATAAGCATCAAGAAAGCCTGATTAAATTCTGTAAACTTTTTTGCTGTAAGTGAAAAATTTTTGCCTCTCATGTTGTTTATTAATTTTATATTATTTTTAAAGAGTCAGCAATGCAAAAACATTTGTACATATTTTGATACTAAATAGTTGTAAGGACCTTGGGTTGGTGTGGTTGCTTTTCCTTATTCTTTCTAATCTCTGATGTTGATATAACAACAACAAAAGGTAATCTGCCCCAAAATAAGCAAAGATTGGAACTAAACCATCGCATTAATATCAGTGAACCGTGGTGGTACGTCTTGCCTCTTTCCATCCTAATAGCATGGCAATTTGGTTTATGTTAAAAAAAAATCTGTTACAAAGTTTCTTTCTGTTAGAAAAAACTTTATTGCTTTTATTTGTACAACGATAAATTCTAAATCTTGTTTATTGTAACGATAAATTCTAAATCTCGTTTATTGTAACGATAAAGTGGAAAATCCTAAGCTAGCAGTTTAAGAAAAAGAGAATATAGTACCACCTTAAACTAATTGTTGTTAACGGATTGGCAATATTTGAAAAAAACCTACCTTCCATTTATGTCAACAACTGTTATTAACCAGATTTGCTTTTCGGGGTTTGAATTATTGTTATAATTTCTACTATATGCTTGGTCACTTCATATTTATTAATGTTTATTTTATTCATGTTTAAATTTTTTATATTTAAGATTTTCTGTGAGTGTTTTGTTTGTTCGGCACTGGTTATGGTAATTTCATCAAAATTAGGACTTAATTTTTCTGTTTAAATAACCTTTTAGTTTAAATTAATGCTATAATTTTTATTTTAGTGTTTAGTGTTTGTTTATTTTCTGAACTGTAATTTTCTTGCTTATATTGTAGTTTAAATTATGTGATTCCCTGACTCAAAAGTTAGTTTATAAGCGAAAAAATGATTTTTGAAGCTTTTTGTAAACAGAAGCTTAGATAATGAGGTACTTATGTATTAGCGTCACCGCACCAAAATTGGTCCCAAGCGGATCACACCTTGATAGATACCAAAACAGCGAAAATGCTAACATATTTTATATGAAAAATCAATTGTTCAAATGGTGGTGGAAAATGGCGCGATTTGTGTTTTGCCAATTTGGCTGCGGAGACGCTAATATATATATATATATACTTAAGTAC
This sequence comes from Trichonephila inaurata madagascariensis, assembly GCA_019973955.1. Taxonomy (NCBI): domain Eukaryota; kingdom Metazoa; phylum Arthropoda; class Arachnida; order Araneae; family Nephilidae; genus Trichonephila; species Trichonephila inaurata. The sequence continues at coordinate 158,122 of BMAV01023165.1, read as the reverse complement.
TAATAATAATTACCATATAATCCACCGAAAAACACGCACCTATACTTTCAAGCTACAATATTTAATTTTTAGGCTCATTCGTCATATAACGCGAAACCCCCTTTTTTAGGAAGAAACCTGAAACATACTTGCAAAGTGTACTTATGTTTTGAAGTCATTTACTCAAGATATTATTCCACAAACTTAAGAGAGAGAGAGAAAAAGATAGTATATTTTTAAAACTACAATCCCTTAAGTTCGTAAGGAACTTCATTCCTTTTAAATAAACAGTATTTTGATGTATATAAAAGTTTATTTTTTTCTATGCTCATCTTTTCTTTATTTTTAATGCTCTTATTTTTATACCCGGAGTATAACGTGTACCCGTACAGAAACTATGGATGGGATTGAACGCTCAACTTAGTGGCGTAACGGAGAATATTGGGGCCACCCTGCAAATCAGGTTTTGGGTCCCACGCAGGATCTTTCAAATGGTACTTACTTATCGTTAGTCAGGCTTTGGGCCCCTTAGAGCCCTTCCCCCCACAATGCAGGGGTGTACGTTATGCCACTTTCTTAAAATAGTAATTTCCTTTTGCACTTTAAAATTCAGTGTTAAAGTACTTTTTGTCCTGGGGCATCAGGGTTTAACTTTCCTTCTTACAATCTGTTTTTCAAATAGATTTTTAAAGATTTTATACATGTACATTTCTATGACATTTTCTTTGTTTGAAAAAAAGACTATCGCTTTTTTTCCTTTATCACAGCAAATAATATGTTCTCATCTTTATAGAAAAATTGATCAGATGCTTATCAGATTTTTTATCACATGGCGTGTGTGTCATACATCAATTTTGCTTATGACAATCATCAAATATATAAATCTATTTATACTATTTGTGATCCAAAAGCGTTTGAGGAAAAACGATGCAGCTTGTGATACAATTTTCTCATATTTCTCTTTGAATTTATTTGAAATTCAGTATTGATGTGATTTTAGGTCTCATGTGTGTGTGTGTGTGTGTGTGTGTGCATCACGGTTTAACTTTGCTTCTGAAATGTTCCTTATTTAGTTTTATGAAGATCATATACACTTTGTGCATTTATACTGTTCATGTATGATATATATATATTCCAATTATCACTATAATTATCATTGCATTTTCTCATCTGTTTGTTCTTTGCAACAGAATAACAAATATTATTTTTGTAATTTAAATATTTCAAAAAATAATTGTTTAAGAAATTAATTTTTTTTTCAAAAGGATTATTATTTCTCTCATTAGGCTCATTGTGTTTTTTTTAAACGTAGGCCTCTTTTAAATAGTTTATTTTGGTTCTTACTAATTTAATTTTTTTCCTATTGTGTTTTTCATCTAAATTTTATATTAAATGTAATATAGATGTTAGATAGTATTACACATCCCTTCCTCATATAATATTAATTTAAAGCTACAGAAAATTTTAACTTAATGGTTTATTATATACAATGTACACTTATTTTATCTTTTTTTTTAAATTTTAGTTAATACTAATTTAATTTTTTTCCACTTGAAGGCTTCCTAAGATGTTATTTATGATAATATTTTAGTGAAATAGTTTATGACATAATTAATTTTTTGTTTTGGTTTATCCATTTCAGGTTATTTCATTCATAGTTCCCATAGCAGAACATATTACTGTTATTACTTTTATATGTTATAATTTTTATTTATATTTTTATTCCTCCATTTCTATTTATCTTTTAACATATTAATTTTCTCTCTTACATTCAAATATACGTTTTTATGAAATCATTCTTTCCTGTAAAGCCAAATTGCTGTGTGAACACTCATTAAAATATTTTTTACTTATCGATACTCTGCTTTGTAATGCCTCTACCATCTTAAAAATATATTATGTTTGCAAAAAAACTCAATTTTATTTACTTTAAATTTAAACGGATATTTCAGCTATTACAGATTATTGTTTTAAGGTGCAGACTTTTATTTTTTATATAACAACTGATACTTTTCTTCATTCTTAAAGAATTATTTATTGAAGATCAATGGAATGAAAAACCTTATAAATAAAAGAAAATTCTGAAATATATTTTTAATACACAATATTTTTTTCTTTTTGAATGATTTTATAAAGTGAATGTAAATAAGTTTCCAGGCTTTTTACCCTTTTATTCAAATATATTTTTAATCTAACATTCAAAAACAACGCGATAAAGAAATTAATAGTCTTTGCAATAAACAACGGTGAAAATTTTTTTGTATTCATTTTTTCGGTGAAAAATGTTCACAGTCTAAAAAGTTTAATTGACATTTTTACAAGAATTCCTGAATGCAATATTACTGAAATTTTTTTTTACTATTTTTAAAAAAATACACAAAATTTAAATCAAACATTTAACAACTTCATAATTGCATAAAACTTTATTTTGCTGTGTGTCACACATTTAAAAAAATTGTGAGCATTTTTTTAAATGTGTGACACACAGCAAAATAAATTAATTCTACATTTAATATAGGTGTGAAATTTTGTTATTTTAGAAATTTTTACTTTTCTATCTTTTTTCGACATACGTCTATTTTAAAAAATGTACATTTTCTCCGGGGGCTGAACGACTGCAACGAAAAAATTACAAAATGAGTGAGTGAATATTAAAGTCGCACTGTTCACCTATTTGAGGGCTTTTTGCGACGGACTTCAAAGTTTTGAACCATGGTTAAGTGACGAGGATGATACCTGCCACCTCTCCTAACTACCACACCAGCGGGAGGCCATTTGAGCTCTCGAAAGATGCCAAGAAGCAGTAATAATTCATTGTGGGAAACCACCTCGAATTCTGGATTTTGAGTGCTTACACAACATGGGCGGAAAAATAAATTCGGCAACCTTAAGCTCCTCCTCTCCTTTTTTTTGCCAATGAGATGGATATAAATAAACGAGATTTTTTTCTTTTACTGATATTTTTTAAGCAAACGGCATGCCACAATTATTTACTAAATGAACATTTTTAATTAATTTTATTATTTCAAATCCTAAAAAGGAAATTATTTTTAAAATGATGAATTTTTTTTGTACAATTTACTAAACACAATGAAATGAAAAACTTTAAAATTCAAATAAAATATCAAAATAATTTGTCAG
>BMAV01023165.1:124948-143415 GCA_019973955.1 Trichonephila inaurata madagascariensis | reverse complement strand
AGGGTAGAAAACCAGGTATTGCCGGCGAGTATGTCATCATTCTAGGCATAGGATAGCTTTCTGTCTTGGTGACGTAATTCAACCGACGATAATCCACACATAATCTGGTACAGCCATCTTTCTTCTTAACTAAAATGATGGGAGATGCTCAATGACTTGACGATAGCTCAATGACATCATGATCTTTCATGTCTTTAATGACTTTTTGGACTTCTTCCTGTTCATCAAACGGTAGTTGTCGGGGTTTCTGCTTAATAGGAGGATGCTGTCCCATTTCAATTTGGTGTTTCGTTAGTCTAGTTCTTCCAAATGCCTCAGATGTTCTTGAAAATAGGCCTTGGAATTCTTTAATTAGCCCTCCTGCAACACATCTTTGTTTCTCGTCTAAGTCCGTGTTGTGTAGTAAATCCTTGACTAGATCCTCTAAAGAAAGGTCTTGGCTATTGCACTTTCAGTCTACACAAGTGACAGGATCACAAGCTGCTAGTAATTCTTTGATAGTCCTCGTCTTGTCACTGATGTTAGCCATTCTCACTGGGATGGCTGAATTCGAGAGGACTACTACCCACGAGGCTATCAGTACTCCTGTTTTTAAACGGTCTGGGTCAGGGTAATCAATTAGGCCGAATCGGAATTTCCTATTTTCTGCTACTAAACCGGGTATTATACATTCAGTTCTTGGTGATAATGAGAGTTCAGTTTTTGCTATAATTTTCTGGTTGGATTCAAATTCAGTTTGTAAGCCAAAAAGAGTGATATCTTCAAATTTTGAATGCATATTGCTATTTTCAAAGTCCAATTTAAAGTTATTGTTCTACAGAAATTCCAATCCCAGAATACAGGGTTCGATGATATCTGCTATATTTGCCTTATAGTGATAGTCGATAGTTCCAAACCTTAGAATGATGTTAGCTTTTCCATGAACATGAATCTTGTCACCCGTCACTGTTTGCAAGGAAACGCAGGGCGCTTGCTAACTTTTGATTTTTGAGCCAAATCTTTTCTGATTATAGACACATTGGCTCCAGTATCAACAACCATACGGCACGAGATGTTATTAATTTGTCCTATAAAGTAAAATCCCCTTGTCTTCGCCATTTACTGCCGTAATATGGAGAATTTTTTGATGGGGCTTTTCATTATCTGACAACCTCAGCCTTGCGAGATGGCCAAAATATAGTTTTCCAGTTTGGAAGAAGAGACGGTGTTCTCTTCCTTCCTTGTTCGAGGACAGTTTCTTTTCAGGTTCCCGTTCCACCTCATCCCAGCACATGAAGTTGCGTTTCTTTTGGTTCGAAATTCCAGCCTTTATGGCTTGCATTTCCTCTTTCAATTTCTCCATCTCCTTTATCAATCGAGATTCACACGGCTCATCTGCAGTCACCCTAGATCCTCGAATCGAATGGCGATCTTTGAGACTGGCTTGAGTAGCAGCCTCCAATTTTAGGACATATAGCAGTGGAGATTTAAGATCTTGTGCATGTGCCATTTTTACAACCTTCTGGATTTCCTCCTCCTTCAGGTCGCTTACGAAATACTGTAAAGAGATTATTTCTCGCACAGTTCCTGGGTGGTTGGAGAAAACAAAGTTGGCGAGCCTTTCTACTTCGGAGGCATACTCCTGCAAGATTTCTCCAGTTTTCTGGAGTCTTGTTCTCATCTGCAGACGTGCGTAGTCCTTGGAGTATTTCTGACCGAACCGAAGATCCAGACCATTATATAGGGAGTTCAAATTCAGTCACTTCATATGTCAGGAAGACTCTGAAGTACTTCAGCAGCTTCTCCTCTAAGTAATGCTGCTAGCTGGCATGCTTTCACCCCTTCAGTCCATCCATTGGCTTCAGAAATTATTGAATATTGAGTCTTGTATACCTCCCAGTTGGTTTTTCCATCATAAGTGGACAGTTTCACTGATACTGATAAGGCAGGCGCAAGTACTGAAAAAGAAAGCACAAACTTGTTTTCATTCACCGTCTTCCCACAAGCTAGAAGCTTCTTTTCAAGATCTTCAACGCGATGGCTAAAATTTCCAGGTACTTTTTCAATTATTTCTTCAACTTGACCACAACAATTTTTTCTATCTCTTCCCCTAATTTCTTCTATATCTTCTCTTTAACTACTGTTATTTTTCTTCCATTTTTACGGCTTTCTCTCTTCCACACTATTGATTTTCTCTTCATCATTGTCGATTTTATTTTCTAGAGAATTCTTGAGCTTTTCTTAACTTTTCCTGGTCTCCTCTTCGCTCTTCTGCATTCTCTCCTTTAACTCATTCTTAGTATCATCCAGACCTTTCTGCATTTCTTGCCTATTCCCTTCTTGGCCCTTTTCAAGGCATTGATGCCTTCCAACAGAGCCTTCAGTTGCTCATCCATTGCTCTTGTTATTAGTATAAAATCCCACCACTGCCACCCAATTGTTGAGTAGATCCGAGTCGAGGATTTTATGCAAAACAATCACAAAGAAAATAAACGGTTCTTTAAAAGCGATGAAAATTATTATTGAAAATCCAATCTTTAAATACAGGATTCAGCAGCAATATTCACAGAGTGAATCTCCGTAGGTCTTCACACCTTCAAAAGCACTCAAACACAATTGTCGGTGTTTAAAAATACACGTATGTAATAGACTTTTCACAAGCACAGCCGAGATAATCGATAGTCAAAACAATCCTCACTATCCACTGGTTAAAATCTGACCGACCCTCGTTCCGGCGAGCATTACCATTTATAGGCGTGGCAAAAACTTCCAGAAATATAACCACTCGTGTCATAGAGCGAGATGTTAGGGGACCTCTCAACAAATTTCTAGAAGAATCCAGGGGGTTCCGAACTTGCCAACATGGTCCAAAATGACGGCAAAATGGTTGCCAAATTGGCCGCCAACTTGCTTACCAACAATGATGCCCACTTAGCTCTATCGTCATGTTCTCATTGAATCTCCACTATAGCGTAATGAACGGCTTTGCTTATGAATATTACAATTTTAACATAAAATAAATATAACATAGAGAAATATAAATGCAATACACATCCAAATACACATTATTTATACACTTTTTACACAAAATTCGTAACAATATATATATACAAGTTATTTATTTTGTATATATATATATATATATATATATACAGAGAGAGAGAGAGAGACGTGGTGCCGGGCGCTATTACCAAGTGAAATATAGTCGGGGCTCTGCTCTGAATGTTTCTGCGTATGTCTGATGACACACACCTTGTGGTTGGAGCTGAACTGGCGGCAGTCTGTGGAGTTTAAACACGAGGACCAGGAAGGCGATGATCCCTCGTTTGCATTAAACACTGCAGAGAGACGAATATGTATGTGAGATCTATGTATATTCTATTATGTGTAAAAAAATTTTTAATTGGATAATCCTGGTTTATTAAATTTAAAAGGTTAACAGAATACAACTTGTCTTGTTTTGACGGCCAAACTGCATCACGATATATATATATATATATATATATATATACAAGAGGGGGTTCGGGCAAAAGTCATGGCAACTAATTTTTTTCTTGAAGATACCAGTCCCGTTGGAAAAAATGAGATATACAGACGAAAACCCAAGGTGTTAACTACTTGTGAGAAGAATGAAAAGCTCTGAAATATCGTAACACACTAATTTATTACGGTAGTATACAGGGCAATATGGCCTTCACGGTGTTAAAGAATGACAACACAGTACACCTAAAGTTGACATGACGAACTGGGCCTAAAGACCCTCAATATAGTCCTTTGCTATTGTCACCACAAGCTGCCAACGATGTGGAAGGCACTTAATACCATCTGCCTCAGCATATGCCGCATCATGTGTGAATCGGGTCACCTGTTGTGTGCACAGCTTTAGCAATGTCTTCTCATGTTGCAAACCGCCTACCACGTATTGGTTCCTTTATCTTGGGAATAAGATCAAAGTCACTAGGCAAAATGTCGAGAGAGTGTAGAGGGTGCTCCAGTTTTTTCCGCACACTGACCGGTCGTCTCGAACGTTGTTCATCACTGGTTGACACACATCCTTGCTGAAACTTTCCTGCCCACTGCACTATTGTACGGCAAGGTAGGGCATTATTCCCAAGGGCTTCCACTAATTCACCTTGACATTCCATCGCATTTCTCTCTCGGAGAACGGATATTTTGATGTTAGAGCGCTGCTCAACACGGGTTACTTCCATCTCGCACGACACTCACCAACTGACTGATTTCATAGCCCTCGCTGCTCTACCAGCTATCACAGATCCATCTGTTGTTTTGCATACAAACTATGCCTGCAGAGCTTCCACACGACACACATACGTTTGTGATTCGTTCACATATCTACAAGAAAAGAAATAGTTGCCATGACTTATACCCCAACCCTCGTATAAAGATTTGTACAATTTATTTTCTTGATATGTTTCTTAGAATACAATCTCTTTTTTTTGCCCAAGTAGGTAATACAGTTTTGTCATTTATTACTTTATTTTATTTTATCATACAATGTATAGCTATCAGCCTTTCATCCGTACTGCAGTCGGTCGATAAATGATCACCAAGCTTGCTTGGGGACTTAAGCACTGGGGGTCTCGCTTCAAACTGATCTCCTGATTGGGACATCTGCTTATACACCTCAGCACCCAATGGTCACGTATACTGGGATGGCCAATGAAATATTATCAGGATAAGGTATCAGCTTTTGATTTTTGCGGTTTGTGAGTGACTTACCTCTAAAGTTGCTACCTCACCGTCTTGCCTACCTAAGGGTGTGGAAGAAATAAAAGCAAAACCAGAAACTTCCATAACAAATATTATTTATTTATTCAAACACACTAATCAACAACAATTTAATCTCAAAGTGAATGTCCTAGAAGTGATAGAGTGAAAGCAATAAAAACATTAAGCGAACAAGCGCAAGTAACCAATTTAACTTAACCTAATCTATCGTTGACTACAAACCCCCAATCCGCTAATTTAATACAGTGGCAAACACCGCTCTTAATCTTTATGTGCAAAAATCAACTTTACTTTATTTCACCTGCGTGCCGAATGTAACCGCTTCTCAGCTCCCTATATTTTATAATTACAAAGACATTATATAATCGAACTAAACTAACCTACATATCAAGGTTTCTTCTTAAACGGGATGGCTGTGGAATGAACGCGAATGTTAGCCCAAGGATTCCCCAAGAGAATTAGTGTGAATGTTACGTAAAGATCCGTTACAGGTTATACCTAAGGATAAGACAGGAACAAAGGTAACAGCCTCAGAGTAGTTTATCGCTCTCTCTAGGTTATAGAAACTGCAAATCGTATAGCAGTCTTCTTTCCTTTGAGCCAAAAGTAAAATTCGTTGAGGCAAGAGATTTTATGATGAACCCATGTTTTGTCTTGGTCTCTAAATTTCATGCCAAAATACGCAAGATAAAGCTCTTTTACACGGTATGTAATGCTTCTCATGCAATTTTTAATTAAACTATATTCACCGTATATGTAACAAAAGTCATCTGGCAAATTTTCGCAACGTCTCAAACTCAAAGCCCTGTTTCACGAAATGCACAGAAAAAAACGCAGCTCGTTAAAGTGTTTCTGAGATGAAGCACCTACTTAGCAGCGCATGCACGACAATAAATTACCCATGAGAGAAAAATTGAAGCCAAGTTCAAAATTTCAGCGTCTTGCATTCAGAATCAATCCCGACGAGTGACATTTCCTGCATTATCAAACCAAGATAACGATCTAAATTAATGATTCGTGAGACGTTATTGGTAGAGAAATATTGTGACAGGAAGAGAAGGCGGCAGAGTAAAGATGTCACAGAGTGGTATTCTGTACGTTTCCCCAAGATTGAAAATAGGTCAGCCAAGGAGGGAAAAAATTCAAAGCTGTAAAAAATTTTGGTAGATATGCATAAAAAAAATCCATAGAAAATCACTTTTTTTAAAAAAAAAAAGTGACGTGATGAAAAATTTTCATTATTATTTCTAAAATCAGCACCAAAAAATACATTTTCACCTATCACTGCTCTTGTATTTTTTTCATTGTAACCCAACGTTATTATCCCCAATATATGAAATTATTAAAAACTAATTACAATAATGAGTTAGTTAATTTTATGGACCTTCAATTAAACATTAAGAATAATTTGCTAATAAGTAATATTGTTGCGGAAAAAAATAGTTCACTTTGGTTGCCATGGACACGATCTCATACTCCCGGTCATTGGCGACTTGCCGAAAATAACTTCTTTTGTTTTCTTCGCATTAAATTTAACTTTTATGTCACACGCTTATTTTTTTTATTAATAGTAATTAATTCTTAATTTTATTTTACTTGCATTTATAAATTTAACTGTAATTATAATTATGAAAATTTCTGGAACTTTCGATCGGAGTATATAATGAAAGTAAATATTCAGTTTGGAGAATAGCCTTGTGTCTAGCAAGAGTTGTTGTCATTTTATCTAAATATCGAATTCTATATATCAACTTAATCTACGCGACAATATTTTTGATAAAAGAGACTCTTTTGATTTTAACATTATAAAAGTGTCATTCTGGTGTAGTAACCTACACTTATCAATATTTAGATGTATGATCTAAAATTTTATAAAAATAAATAATGACTTAGTTGCTGATAATGTATTAAAACAAGTAATTATAAAAAATTCTACAATAATTGCTTGGAATACAACTATCCAAGCAAATTCCTTTTTAAATTTTTTTCTATGCTATCTTAACTTTTTTTCAATTTAGATTATTAATTATTAATTTCCTTAAAGTATCGTATATATGATGTGAGCTTAGTTTAATTGCAGAATATCTATCAAGTTGGTGCCACTGTTTTATGCTTCTATGAGTTGTCACTTCTAGTTTAACACGTCATTTAGCACGCGACTTTTGCATAAGACGTTTCGTCTTCATATTTATTTGTGTTTGCATTTTTATATGTAAGATTTTTTCCTAGTTTTTTTCTTTAGATATTTTTGATACTCTTCTCTATGAAAGAAACCTTATTGTTCTCTCTTCAAAATTTCATTTTATTTTACTGGCTGGACGTGTATTAGAAATAGGCTTCACTTTTCAACATGGCTTTTTTTTTCTGTTATGTCGAAAATTTCTGCTGTGTAGGGAAGATGTTACCATAAAGCAGTTTAACCCTAAACCGCTGGGCTAATTCAGCGTTAGCCTTAGAAATCATAATAGGTCTCCATTTCAGTCCAAAGACTTTTTGTATCTTCAATTGTTTTGCGTGATGAAGTCCAATTTCTTTCATCTTTGACCCTGTAGGTTAAACAAAACTTTTCCACTTTATATATCTTATTTTATTTTATTAATACTATATATATATCAGAAAGCTGTTCATATAATTATTTATTAACTTAAACATTCTTTCCTTTTCTTTCTTTATTTGTTCAAAAGGATTACTAATCTCAGAAACTACTTCAATATTTTAAACAGAATTTTCAAAAATATATATATTTAAATTAATATAATAAGGATAATTACTTGAAGCAGGCATTCTGTATCAATCTATTGAACCCACAAAACAAATTATTAGTAAATGTAAAAAATATAATATCAAATCATTCAAATTTATATAAATTTAAAAAAAAAAAACACCTAAAAAAAAGAAGGCATTGACATAATGTTTATGTATTTTGCACGATTCCGTGATATGAAAATCCTGTGTCCAATTTTCATGCGAATTTCTTCAATAATTCAGTGAATATTCAATGCAAAATCATACGATTAGAAATAGCAGAGCTTAAACCACCAAGTTTTAACTTATAAATCGCAATAATTAGTCCAATAATCATGGAATTTTAAAAACTTAAAAAGAGCATGGATAATTTTCAAGGAAAAATAGTAGCGTTTATGTCTCTCTCTCTCTCTCTTTGAGAGTATTTCCCAGTTATTCTCCCAATTTAAATCGGATTTCAATGATATTTGGAACGTACACTATTCAAGACATTATTTGTTTAGTTTTCTATCAATATTGTATTCTATGACGGGAAAATGTGAGGTAATCGCAAACTATATTCATTGAGTTAACTATTGTCCTTTGCGAATTGAAATTCAACCATTTGAGAAACCTTAATATTGATAGGAATTCTGGTTAGTCTTAATGAGAATTTACGAAAGTTATTAGTAGCAAATTGTCTGACGACTATGCAATGAAACTGTCTTAAAGATTGAAATGTAAGCTGATTATCGAGACCTCCGTCATGTTCTGGTCGTCAAAATTTTCCTAATAATTCAAAAACTACTTCAGTTGCAAATATGTGGAATAATTGCTTTTGAAACATTTTTTCAGTTGGAAGTTATTATTTCACGCATAACATTTCAAATAAACTCTCTAAGTATGGAATGTAAATATTGGTTGTATGTGATAGAAATACTACTTATGTCCTAAAAATACAAGTATTTATTGTATAAATATATATATTCGTATTCATATTATATACATGTTTTGGGTACAAAAAGAGAAGTAAACATTTGAAAACCAAACCTAAAAAAAAAATGGCAAATGAAGAGTAAGAAATCTCTTTTATGTACTCAAAAGCTGCAATGTGATTGGTGGTATAGATCCTTTTTCATACAAATGTGGATAATATTTTACTTTAAGGAATATTAGCTTGGGAACACTTTCGGTGTAAATTAAATCAACAGGGACTATCTGAACAAATCGAAATGGCAAACAAAGACGCATATATTTCAATAATCTGCTTTGTATATACTGTAATTGTTGTTAATTATATTCTAAAGAAATACCTGTACCCAAGTCCTCAATTTCATAGAATCGAGGTTGATATGTCATGAGTTTGAGCCTAGTAGCTCTGAAGATTCTCCGTGCGGAAGGAATGATGCACGATAAATCTGTTAAGTTCAAATTCTTCCCAAAGGCATGGTGCGGAAGTTCGGACAAGTGGTGCCAGCTGAGGAGTTATGTTCGTCACTTCATCAAAATTCTAAATTACGAGGGCCATGTAGGAGAACGAAGTACGTTAAATCTGTCGAGAGTTCAAACACCCTCCCATTGGTGTGGTGTGGTATTTAGAGAGGGGCTGCCAGATCAGATGTCGTCCTCGTCACTTGGGCATGGTTCAAAATTACGAGGTCCGTCAACCAAAAACACTCGTGTATCTGAACAGTGCGACGTTAATATTCACTCACCAAATAATGCGATTCGTTGAAAATAGCTCTCGCTTTGTTTTATATTGCGACATCAATTCACATTCATTTATTCACTCATACTAAACACGATTGCAATTGCCTTGAAACAAGTTGCATTATGATAATTCAATCAGTCATGAACGGAATAAATCCAGAAAAGTTGTTACAAAATCATATTCAGCAAATGAGCTGAACCTAGTGTGATATGGTCGTTCTATGGTGACCATATCTTTGATTGTCAGCGTGCATTAGAGGTGTGGGATTTTTGAAATGAATCGACATTTTAAAATTCTTAATATGACTTTATTAAGAATATAAATTAAACTTCTAATAAATTAGATAAACTTATATTAAGTGAGAGAATAAGCAAACACACATCTGTAGTTAAACCTGATCGCGTAACTTGGATCACTTATCTAAATAATTATATTATCTGCCTACTTTGAATTCTGATAATATTACAAGTCCTAATATCAAATTATCAGTCCTACCTTGATTCAAGCTAAGGTTCAATCACTGTTCAGAGATTTTTAGGTGCGCGTGCAATGGTATGCACCTTGTAATAATGGCTAGAATACTTGGTAACTTTACTAGTGGCTGTCAATTCACGCTTGTATCTCTTCAAACATAACTTTCCCGTAAAGTGCCATCCTGCTTACTGAAACTTCTGTTTTTTTAAAAGCTATCTTATTTGCATTTCACAATTGCTTTTCACTTCTTGGATTTGGGTTGGAAAAGATTTGCCATTAATCTTGGCTATCAAAGAACCCAGAGTTTATGTTACAGAAAAGACCCCCTCCAAAAAGCAAAACGTGATTTATTCGAGGGTCTTAATGGCCCTTAAGAAATTACGTGCCTAAATTTTTATTTCTGAATTTCCTTACGTTCCAAGTTTTATTTTAATTTTAACCTTCAATCTTCATTATAACTATTAATTTTCAATATTAAACTTAAACTTTAATTTTCATTATTCTTTTTAAATTTTAATTTTCATTATTCATCTTAAATTTAATTTTTAATATTCCTCCTTAATTTAAACTCTTGACAGCCACAATAAATTTTACTCAATTAATTAGACCATCATCAACAGCCATGCATTTCAATTATGGTAGATTCTCACTTTTACAACAAATATGGGTATAGCCCATTAATCTTGTATTATTTACAAAAAAAATTGCTTCTTTTAACAATCTTCTTCTGTTTAACATTTGTTATATCCATTATGTTGAATTTACAATTTTAAAAAAAAACTGCTTCTTATCCAGAATTCAGGGTTAGTCACCCTGAAATAAAAACTCTTTAAGTTACTTGGCAAAATCTATATTCACATAATACCAGTATATTTCACAATTTTTATACATTATACACATCACTTTTAAATTACAACAAATTTTTATCCACACATTTCATCTGGCTCTTCTATAAAATTCCCATCGTCGCTCAGTGCCGTTAATGTTATTGTTAGAATCCTGTCTACGCCGCGCTTCCTTGAACCAGATGTACATTAATATGAAACAATACAACAATATATATATATACACACACACTATACAATTACAAACATTTTTCAATAAATCATTAAAACAAATAACCAAAGGAATTGTCGCATCTCAGCGAAGTCATACATCGAAGTAAACAAATGCATGATTACAATTGTTTTCTCCATCAATTGAGAAAAAATTTTACAAGTCAAAATTTCAAAAAAAAAAAAATAATAATAAATAAATAAATATACTCATTGTAGTGTCAACTTTTGCTTGGATTATAATTTTTAAATACCGCCTCTGAGACTTCCTTCTCTACAATAATTCTTCCGACCACTTGTTGGAAAGAACATAAAATGACACAATACAACCTGATTTGGATGGCTTGTCGTCTCCTACTACAACTTCCAGCGACAGCGTACTGTTACTTTTCGCTACTCTTCTCATTTCTAGGGTGCTCTTTGATCCAGTCTGTTGCCTGATGTAGGGTCTGTAGTTTTCTCTTTGGCTGTTCCTGTCTTGATTTGACTTCACTCCATTGGCTGGTCGGGATTCCTGGTCATGTTTCTTGCGTGGTCTAAGGTTATATTTTTCTTTATCTTGACCCACAACTCCTTCCTTTCGGTTCCTCTTCCTACTTATATAAATATTATTATCTAATGACAATGGTCGTAAGAATTGGTCCCAAGTATCGTGTTGATCCTTTACATAATTTGCAATCATTTGCATTAGATCGCGATTTACGCGTTTGGTTCTATTTGCCTGAGGTCTATATACAACAGTCCTTACATGCCTTATGTCCAATCTTTCACTTAAATTTTCAAAAATTTCGGATATAAATTGGGGACCGTTATCACTTATTAATTTTATTGAAGATCCAAAACGCGATATAAAATCAAAAACAGTATCCGCTATTATACTAGCTTAGACCTTTTTAAGAGGTATAATTTCAGCCCATTTGCTGAAATCATCGGTAATTACTAAAACCTATGGATTACGTCTCACTTTCGATGTAGGATACGGACCTAACAAATCTAACGTAACTATCTCATTTGAAAAATTTGATACAATCGGATTTAATCGACCAGCTGGTAACGCATTTTTATAATTATTAACTTGGCACATATGGAATGTAGAGACATATTGATCAATAATATTTCTCATTACGGGGAATAACAAACGTCCCGTATTTTATGATAAGTTTTAAATCGGCCGAAATGACCTGCTATTGGCTTGTCGTAGGATTCGCGTAAGATTTCATTTATTAAAGATTTTGGAATGTATACACGCATTTCACCTAACAACGTTGCGTGTTTCGCATAAAACAACAAGTCTTCAATTAGACGGAAGTCGCGTTACCAATTCTCACATATCGTCGCATTAACTGAGTTATCTTCCGGGTTTTCTAAATATCTATAGATATGACCTAATTCTGGGTCATTCATTTTGCTCTGTTATTAACTGTTCTCGTGACGTAAGTATTAGATCTCTGATTATTGCACAATTAACTTTTTCTCCCATTATACTTTCAACCGGGTTTCTGGTTAAAACATCCGCCACCACATTTTGAGTTTCAGGTATGTGTTCTCATTCTATATTAAATTCTGCTAATTTGAGTGCTCATCTGATGATCCTACTCGACAAATTTTTTCCATGAGTTAAACGTGTTAAACAGCGTGATCAGTAATAACTTTAATATAGGCAGTGATCCTAAAAATGTTCTGAATTTATTCAGCGCCCACACTACTGCTAGACATTCTCTCTCGGTTACCGTATAATTCTTCTCAGCGTTGCTCAGAGTACGCGAAGCAAATACAACTGGTCTTTGTTCTTTATTTAGAACTGCTCCCAAACCTATTAAACTCTCATCTGTAAATAACTCGAAAGACTTTTTGAAATCCGGCAATTTTAAAACTGGCGCCTTTGTTATGGCAGACCTGACCGCGTCGAAGGCCTTCTGCGCCTCAATTGACCAGATGAATATTTTTAATTTTCGTTTAAGATTATAAAGGGGCTCACAAATATCAGCATATATTTTAATAAATTTCGCGTACCACTGGGACATACCCAAAAACTTGGATACCTCCTTTGAATTACGTGATGGTTTCATCTCAACTATGACTCGAATCTTTATCTCATTCGTTTTGATTCCGTCCTTACTAAAAAAACAATCCTAAATACTTCAATTCATCACATCCAAATTTGAAATTATCCATATTTAATGTCACACACACACACACAATGCTGCATCTTGCAATAACGAAAAAACCTCCCTTAAATGCTCAACCTGCTGCGTGAACGATGGAGACGAAATGATAACGTCATCACTGTACACACTCACAAATTTCCCTATCACCGGTTTCAGGATTAGGTCAATTGCCTTCTGAAAATTGGGAGCCGCCCCTGATACGCCGAATGGCTTACACTGAAATGCGTAAGTGCCAATTTTTACTACGAATGCGGTCTTAACAATATCTCTGGGGTTTACTGCCATTTGAATGTACCCACTTCTTAGATCAAGAAATGACATTATTGTCGTATAGGGGATATTCGTTATTAAATCATCTATTAATGGTAAAGGATAGCGCGGATACTTCGTGATCGAATTCAGTTTCCTATACTCAACCTCAAATCTATATGCTTCCGGAATATCCGGTGGTAACCCATTATTTTTCTTACGTAACACAACAGGTGATGCGTACGGGGAATAAATTGGAACTACGGTTCCTTTTCGTAACATTTTCGCTACATGATAATCGAGTATATCTTGTTTTAGCCGATCATACCTGTGCGGCCTGGAAACAACTGGTGGACTATCTTCCGTATTAATTTTAATGGTATAAAACATGAGTAAGACCTGGTTTGTCTGTAAACAATCCCTTAAGGTATCCGACTACGTTCGGAGACTTTTTTTTTAAGTTTTCTAAAAATCCCTAATATTTTTACATTTTTAGTTTCATTTCTATACACAATAATAGAAAATACAGTCAGAAATAATATATGTACATAAAAATGTGCAAAAACTTAAATTTTTAAAGAAATTTTAATGAAATTTTGGACTTTTTTCAAACACTCTATTTTTTAAAATATTTTATATTTTTCATAAAATATTGCTGCAACACATTTTTTAAACACATTTCTAGAGGATGACCTACAAGTGTTAAATTATTTCTTTTGAATCAAAAGTTATAGCCAGTCGAGCTAGCGAACTGGGAAATTCAATCAAATTATCGAAACTTCCAGAAAAAAATACAACTATAAAATAACTAAAAATTGTTCAATTTCTTAGCTTGTAGGCCATCCTCTAGATAATACAATTAATAACATTTGTGTAAAATTTCATACAAGTATCTCTAATAGTTTTTCAGATATCATGTTTGAAATATCATGAAATTTACAAAAAAATAGTTTTGAGAAAAATGCATTTAAACTTTATAAAAGCAATTTCAAAACAAAATATGACAAGTATATTACTAAAACTTTCCTGATTTATATTTAACGATTCCACTCTTTGGTATTTTTTAAAAATTTTTCTTTCTTTGGTCCCCCCTTTTATTCTCTGGTTGATTTTAAAAAAGGCAAAGAATGTTGTTTCGAGTCACCGACTCGAAAGATGTCAACAAACCTCTCATTACGCAGTCTATAATTCCCTGAATTTATGCCAAATGCTTTCAAAATACCTAACAAATCAATAAAAGCTTTTTTAAAAATAATGACTGCAATATGGGTACCCAAAGAAAATGTTTTTAGCTGATAAAAGTTTTTTTTCGAAACAATTTGCCACAAACAGGTGTTAAATAATGTATTTGTATTTGTGTCTTACCGTGGAGGCAATTTTATAATAACTGCTTATCACACTGCTTCATGTACACATGTTAAACAATATTTGAAAGTTTCACAGAAAAACCTACACTTTTTTCTGTTTATTGTTTTCCGCTGTCGTTTCCTCGCTGATAGTCACACCAGTTCTCAGCTCCTATCAAGCATGAACCATATATGGATTTCTCCCTGCTGGAGCAACAGTGAAAAAATGCCGCTATTGTAGCACTTAGCATAGCTTTGACGTGATTGGTGTTACTGCTACAACAGCTTAGAATTTTATTAAACATAACATTGATAAGTTTTCCCTTCTCACCGAGGTTTTTCTGGCCTTTTTTTAAAATTTTCTTCATCGACTACTCAATCTTTCTTAGAAGTATCTTATGCACTCATATTTGATGACATTGTTGACACCATACACATCTTTAACAGAAAGGTATCCTTGGAATCACCATCACAATAGAAATACATATTTTTAACATTTCGTAGTGCAAAAACATACAAAGATTTTCTACACACCAATATATTCCATATTTGAAGTAAATCCCAGACGATTGCAGGAACACGCTTGTATGACTGGGCTTACAGAATTCTAAAAAACTTTTCTAACATTTCCAAATCTAGAATTCCAATCCGAATCTATTCCAAATCCGTCAACACATAAAACAACCAAGGTTTTTCAAACTCCCTAATTCGAATATTCAATTCTACAATTCCTAAATTTTGACATTTCACTCCCTGTGCTGTGATCACCTGAGTTCGCGATTTTTTTACTTGCTTATAAAAAAAATATTTTTTATATATTTCCTCCGATATAAATGATTTCTCCGCTCCAGTGTCCCATAGCGCTTTCAAAAATGTGTCATTTGGAACATATCATCAACATATTGGAAGTTCCACGGGTTATATACATATCGGAGAAAAATTAAGCCTTATATCCACTGCCCAGTTCTTTTGATTACTTTGAACTTCATTAACTTTCAAAACATTCAATCATCCCCTTTGCTTCCTAACATTTGGACTGAAATTCTCACTCGGACCCCTATTTCTGCGGTCCCCTCTATTAAAATCATCATTTCGATCTTCCTTTCGAAATTGGTATCCCTTTTCGTTGAATCTGCGGTCATCGTTCTGAAATCTATTCATACTCTCGAACAACCTATTACCTTGACGGCCATTCTCATAGTTACCCCTATAATGATTTCTGCCATTATTTGGTCTACGCCCTACTTCTGAATTTCTCCAGTTCTGCGATTATCGTCAACATTAGACATTCTATGCTTGTTTCGACTCCGTCTTTTTACATTATCGCTATTCTGCGAACCTCGTTTTGATTTGTAAGAATACCTCTCTTCAAATTTAGCTAATATCTCCAAAAGTTGTACCGTGTTTTGTGGATTCGGACCTCCACATAGTCCTGAACATGTGGTTCGAGTCTGAGAAAAATGTGAATTACCAAGTCCGCCTTCGCGACATCCTTAGTTCTAAAATTTGGTGGAATTTTAACAAATCGTAAACAAAATTCGTTGACTCCTGATTCCTTCCCTGCTGGGAGGCATAAAACCTCGCTTCCAAATCTTTCTTATTCCTTATAGAGGGGAATGCTTTTGATACTTCAGCTTTTAGCTGCGCGAAATCCGTGGCGGTATCCTGCACTAACACTAATCCGAATATCTGATACCAATCTCGGACCCTTCCCCGGAGATGACCTTTCAAATAAGCACATGCTAAATCGCTAGGTATTTCTAATAATTTTATTTGATTGTCTATGGCCTCCAGAAATTCAGTCACATTCTCCGACCCGGAAAAGCATACTTCTGTTAAAATACCAAACCCACTCGAGCTTCCTACCCCAGGGTCATATAAATTGAATTTGTTCGGGCGCCAATGTGATTTGGTCGTTCTATGGTGACCATATCTTTGATCTTATCATCATATCTTAAGCGTGAATTAGATGTGTGGAATTGTAAAATTGTGAATCGACATTTTAAAATTTTTAATATTACTTTATTAAGAATATAACCTAAACTTCTAATAAATTAAATAAACTTATATTAAGTGAGAATAAATCAAACACACAGCTGTAGTTAAACCTGATCGCGTAACTTGGATCACTTATCTAAATAATTATATTATCTGCCTACTTTGAATTCTGATAATATTACAAGTCTTAATATATATATATATGATTTATTGGAAAATAAATTTTAAAATAAGGAACTCGTTTTAAAAAAAAAATTAGTTAAATTAATGATCAAGTCAGTTATTCCAATTAAAAGGCATTTTCGAACGATCATGTAATATACCGATGTGAGTTGAAGCTGAAAGTTACAACATGTGGTTCAACATTTTCTGTCTAATTTACGTGTAAATAACAAGCGGGGTTAACAGCGTCCTTGAACCATTAAATAATCTGAATAACACGAATAGTATGTGCAAAAACGTTCAGAAATTTGTTTGCAAATCAATTCATATAGTAAGATGTGAATTAATTTTAAGTGCAAGATTTAATAAATAAAAGATCCACACATATGTTTCATTAAACATTTCGTATGAAAAAGAGTTGATTTCCCCCCCCCTGGGAAAAAGTAAAATTAGTTGTCATTAAAAGAGCATTCATCTGTAGAAAAAGCAATTGAAAAAAATCTTTTGATACCCGTTTCTGATAAACACTTTAGGTTAAATTCGCCTTCTTGAATAAAACAGCAGAGTAAACTTAATGTGTAGAAACGAATTTGTTATACAGAAGTTCATATATATATGTTCGCACTTTATGGAAACGTTTTTGATAGGTAACTGTTATTTATAAATGCCGTATTTTGGGGGGTGATTTGCTTCTGTCTTCTAGCTATGATTCGTGACAATAGATCTAGTTTGAGTTTTTCATGAAAGTAAACTTTTTATTAGTACTATTATGACATTTTTACGTCATTCCTCTTGAACCGTTTCATCAATGTTCTTGTGGATG
The DNA here is from genome assembly GCA_019973955.1 of Trichonephila inaurata madagascariensis. Lineage (NCBI taxonomy): Eukaryota > Metazoa > Arthropoda > Arachnida > Araneae > Nephilidae > Trichonephila > Trichonephila inaurata. The sequence goes on along the minus strand of BMAV01023165.1, from coordinate 125,977 downwards.
TCGTTTTCCGAAGGCTCGATTTAATAAATTGAAATCACAAGTGTGTACTAGAGAAGAGTCAGATGATTTAAAAGGTATTTCATCAAATGGGATACACGTCATTCATTTTTCTGATTCTTTCTTTGGTAAATATGTGGCAGTTGACTTATTCGTGTGACTAGAGGCTTATATAAAGCTGATATAAAATCCATATAAAGCTCGACATTATCTATGCCCTTTCCAAAGAAAGTTGGAATTCCTTCATCAAAAATTGACTCTAAGGTTTCTGCTGGTAGTAGAGTGAATTAATTTTGGCTTTACTTGAGACTCTTGATTTCTAATCTGCTGGTGTTAGAATATCATGCAGCTATCTTGAATGGCTTAGGGAACTTTCCTGTACACTGTCGAAGCCATTTCGTACAATCATTCATTCCCGTTAGCTGATCAATAGGAAACTGATATATTTTTTTACTATTGCAATCACTTAAATATACTTATACCTCATCGAGACCTACCACAAATTTCCATTTCTCAACAGCTACGTGTTTTTGCATGTCTTTTTCGTGTGTCTTTTAGGATCCAAGACAACACTTTTTTGATAGTTGAATGCGTTTGAACAGTCTTAGGATGAAGTTTCATGGCTTTTTCTCTCTTTCAAATTTAATAAAGTATAAATATATTTTTTTGGAAATGCAATAAACGTGACTTTTACGCCTCTTTATAGCTTGTTGATTCGAAAAATTCTCCTTGGAAAACGCAGTTGCGTAATTTTTGAGCTATTTATACTACTTTTTTATGAGCCATTTTCAAAACAAAGCTTTTATTTTACATTCCAGTCCTTTCTTATTTTAAACAAATTTATCTCTCAACTCTTAGTTAAATTCTTTGTTATAGTTTTGGAAAATTAAAAAAATACATGGACCTCTTTCACTTTCTCGAATATCTTGGAAATCGTATTAAATTACTTGATACTTAGTAACATTTTTAAGTAAAAAAAATAATAATAATATAGAATTGTTTGTTTTCAGTAGACAGATATATAACACACAT
>BMAV01023165.1:113648-124938 GCA_019973955.1 Trichonephila inaurata madagascariensis | reverse complement strand
AATCGGCTAATATTACTTTTTTTCTTTGCGTTTTTTCTGCATTTTATAGCTATTCTAAATATTTTTGATACGTACATAATTTTTCTACTTGTATTATCTTATACTTGTAATACTTTTTTAATATTATCAACTCTAGCTCACCCGGCTATACCTTGCTGTGGCTTTGTTATAATGTGTCAATTACTTTTATTCTAAGCTTTCAATGCAGTTAAATTTATATTCGCTTATAATTTCAGAGTTGAAATTTTGCATAAAACAAAATATTTTAAAATTTTGCATGTTATTCATTTCCTATTTGAGTATAGTATAATATATGAATTATTTATTAAGTAACAACATATGAAGATTTAATTTTATAAATGAGGTAAATAACGTTAATTTTTATCAAATTTTTATAATGTTTTTTTTATTACTTTAAATTATAACAATAAAATTTTTAATTTAACTAATTGCTAATCGGTGCACGATATTGTTCGTAAACTTGTCTTTTGCTAACACAAACTGATTGGACGGTTTCCTCACACATGAGCATGCGACATATATATAGTTTCCCATGCAAGGAAAATGAATTTTCTAAATCCAAGCCGCAAACACAGATTGTTTAGCCTTGAGATTTATTAATGGTCATCGCGAAAGTCTGATGAATCGGGAGTTGAAGCATTTTGAATGGTATTAAAGACTCTGACGGTATCACGTGGCAACAGGACGGTTTCACCTTTAAACTTTCCATTTAAACTGGTTGCTCCAAGAACATTTCCGGTGATATGACCAAAAACGTGTACTATTGCATAATTTAGGTGGATTTAATTTTCCAGCAGAAAAATCGGTGAATCGATCTTCAACCGAAGATTGTGTGATGGCATATCCAGAGAATTCAAAAATTCAGTTGGAAAATTCACGACTTCATTTTCGACAACGACAATGTCGATTAATTTAAAATCCATTACATCACATGGCTGTATCTCGAAGTTTATTTCGTCAACATGAACATTTTTACTGCCAAATTAACCCGATTACTGAGTCAATAATTAACTGGAAAATGATTTAGTATATCCGGGAAGACATTCTCAATCAGTTTATTTTTTGTCTGAACAACAGTACAGAAATCATCTGGCAATTTGATATATTGAGATGCATTTCGCCTTCTCTATTTCCAATATCCAAGAGTTGGTTAGAAAATATTTGCGCCATTGGATCACCTTGCAATTATACTCGCATATTTATGATCAGTCGCAGTGTTTCGACGTTTCGCCATAAAAACAATTGCGTTAACTTCTTGAGCAAAACATGCCTAACCTCGTGAACAAAAGTACAGCAAGGAATTACTGGCAATGTCTGTCAAAAATCACCAGAGTAGTAGGAGTGCAACACCGAATCTTTTCTCGTTGCCGTTTAAACTTTACAAAGTTCTGTGTAATGCTGCGAGTAAATGTTTTTATGGGCCATGGTATACTCATCCCAGATTACAATTGAACTCCTTTGCAATACCGTAGCCATTCCGCTTTTTTTAATGTTGCAATTTGCGTCTGGATTATTATGAATTCCTAATGGTAGCTTGAATGCGCAGTTCATCCACCATCAAATAAAGTTGCAACAATACCTGCAGATGCAATTGCCAAAGCAATTTTCCACTGCTATCGTATTTTTGCATGGATGAACGATATTAAAAATGTTTGACCGGTTCCTCATGGTGTGTCCATGAAAAAAAAGCTGCCTTGTTCATCATTAACAGCCAGCATAATCCGATTAAAGATAATTTTTGAAGTGATAACTGCTTTACTACGCGAGTTTTACTGGAGAGTGAACTTGAATAAACGTCACGCTCAGATTTGTAACGTTCATTCGGCTTTTTTCGTCTTAAAACGGAAATCGTGCTCAAGGTCATCCGCGACACCACCTTCACAAAAAGACATTTGACCAAAGAAGCTACGTTTCCTTCCCCCGCGCCACTCCGAAACAATATGAAACGTGGTAGTCTATCACCGTCCCCATCTCGCCACCTCTTTCTTCGAATGGCGGGATTCTTTCCAATCCTATTAGAAGAATGAAAAGGAAACATTTAATATCTTTAAAAAAATAGGCTTAGAGAGATAGAGAAATCCTACAGTATCCTAAAATGTAGAAAAAGGACAATTTTTTTTATAATATATATAAAAAAAGTAATTAAGTATAATAATAAGTAAATTAAGTATATATATAATTATCATTAGCACAATACTGCAGTGAATTTAAGAATAATTGATGTCTGTGCATATTATACGTAACGTAAAACGAAAAAATGATTCTCGTGATCATGCGCAAAAGCCTTGCAGTCTCTCGTTCCAGCACTCTAGATGTTTCTATCTGTTCCCGCCCAGCTCTGTGTGTTTCTTGATATATTCTTTCGCCGACGGTTATCACGCTGTTGTTTATACTCTTGCTTGCGACTCTTTAATGTCCTTATTCTTTGAGTTTTGTTTCTTGCCGCGATTTGTACTTCCGATTGATGAGCTCTTTCAAGACGTTTACGTCGTGCCTCTTTTCTACGCTCATTGTATAGGTTAGATTTTTGGTGGCATTTTACTGAAAATAAGAGTTAAAACAAATACTTAAAGAAAAAAATCTAAATAAAATCGGACGAAGAAAATGAGAAGAAAGCTATTAATACTTACACGTTTTTAAATTTATTGTAACGTCTTTTGAATATTACTGTCAAAGTGGTATAAAAATTAACACTGATAACTTTTGTTCACCTTCTTTTAGCCTTAACGATTTATGTTAAAATATTCAAAGCACACACACACAGCTTTCTAATAAGCTTCGAAATAATCATATATTATTTTTCACAAACCTCTTCCTATCTCTTACTTAAGAATATTATTTTGTTTTAATTATTTTCGCTCGCACTCCGCTTCTCTGGTTCAATATTTGGAGTTGAGTGGAAGCGGGCAGCATGATAATAATTATTTAGTATTGTTTTTTGTTTCGCTGATTTAGCCACGCGCTACTGTGGATTTGTTGTAATATGCTGAAATACTTTTATACTCTCTGAACTATTCAATGCAGTTAAATTAATTTTCGCTTATATTTTCGGAGAGTTGAACTTAAACACACACATAAAACAGCATAATATTTTTAATTTTGCATTTTATATTCATCTCCTATTTACGCATAGTATAATACATGAATTACTTGAAAAGTTATAAGGTAGCAACGTATGAAAAATTAAATTATAATCGAGGTAAATAATGCTGATTTCCACCAATTTTTAATACTATATTTAGGTCGTTAGGCATTATCCGACGAAGTCAAAGAATCTCCTAAAATCCTATTTCAGATTCTCGTTCCGCACCACAAACGGCACCCGGGAAAGACTTCTAGTGCTGGAGTATGTGCAAGTTTAGCCGCCAGAGAGATAGGATATTCAGACATGGGACTCGAACGCACAGCTATTCCAAATAATTCCTCCAATATCCGGCAAAGTTACGGGCGTTTCCTAAATCTCGTTCTCCGCCTCTAAATGCAACCTAGACCTGCCCATTACCACTAAAAGACCCACCGTGTAGGGCAGCGATGCACGTTAAATCTGTCGAGAGCTGAAACGTCCTCCCGTTGGTGTGGTGTGGTAGTTAGGAGAGGGGGATGCCAGCTCAGGTGTCGTCCACGTCACTTGACCATGGTTCAAAATTACGTGGTCCGTCGCCAAAAGCCCTCGTGTAGCTGAACAGTGCGACGTTAATATTCAACCAATCAAACAACCAATCAATCAAGCAACCGAGACCTACTTTTGGTGGACCTGAACCTGCAACCCTGGAGAGGGGCTGCACTAGGGTCTTCCGGCATTATCCGACAAATTTACGGGAAATTCTAAAATAAGTACGAAAAAAAGTACGAATGCAATTAGTATAACAGGGCTGCATGTGAAGAGAATATTTTTAACGTCTGCTAAAAGTGCAAAAGTTACCTCCTTTCCCCTTTTTTAATTGAAATATTCTAATACTTTTCTTAAGATACATTAGTCTGATTGAAGAGAAAAAAAAGGAAATTTAAAAATACACTTGCGTTTGAATTTGTAATCTATGAGTCGGGTGATTAGATACAAAATAACCCTGAGATTTAAGTTTATTTATTGTAGCTTAACTCTTATGTGATAGCTCTAATCATTCAGGTTGTTGCACTCAGGGAAGAAATCAAAACTCAAGCTCAGTTTGATTAGAATCCCACCAGTCATGAAAGGTCAGGGTGCCCGAGTGGTCAGTCATGAACTCGTAGGTGGCTTTATTGAGAGATTGGCTCGCATGAAATATGCTAAGGTTCAAAGCTCTCACGTTGGCATGATATGTGGAAATATGGGAAGAGGGTGCCGATTCAGATATCATTCCCGTCACTTGATCAAGGTTGACAATTACGATATCCATTGCAAATAGTCTTTGGGTAGCTTCGAAACTCTCTACGTTAATAAAAAAAAGAATTATAACTAACCACGAGCAGTACAACTTAGACATCAAATAGTAGGTAACATGGGGGGAAAATACAATAAGAAAGATAAATAAATCAAACAGAATTTGAAAGATGTATAATGATGTGTGGCATACTGGACTTGTTTAAAAATTACGAGAATGAATATAGTTTTCTGCTATTCAATGAAAATATTTATAAATTTTTAGCTTAAAATACAGTCGAACCTCTATATTACGAATTTTTCTATATAGGGAACTTTTTCATGCAACCTTGAACACAACTCACAATTTTCTTCGTAAAATAATCTCTATATAGCAAAGGGCATTTTCCATATAACGGACTTCTTTTTTGTGATTCAATTTTTATTCTCGCTTTTTTAAAAATATTTCTGAAAATTTTCAAATTATTCTCTCTTTAACATATTTTATGCTGGTCATAAAACTTGAACTGGTTTTATTAGATCCTACCTCGCCGAGAGCAACATAGTTCTGGATGTTTCATCCAAGAAGTGCAACCCTTAACCCCTATTACCCAGTTCACTAGAAACATTTTCGATATCCTCTTTCACCCTTAGTAGAGTTGTCCCGTGCCCTCATGTTCTAAGTATAAAATAATGTATGTTTAATATTGCTTGGATGCTTTAAATTATAAAATGTCCTTAAAATTCATTAATTTTATTATAAAAGTATTTTCTTAATATTGAAAATACAGTGTATTTCTTTGACATTCTTTTTTCTTGTTTTCCCTGCAGTTTTTTTTTTTTTTCTTTCTTTCTTTTTTGATGGATAAGATATATAAAATAAACACATATTAATTTTAAAAAGTTGTAAATAATTACTTTTTTCTAATATATAGTGTTAATGAAATTAAAATTTGTTTTATGCGGTTTATAAAGTATATCAAAGATGAACCACAATATAACGAAATTTCCATATAACGAACTTTTTTCAGGGATTTAGTGACTTCGTTATATAGAGATCCCACTGTACTTTGAATGTAAAATGAGAAATTTTCAGTTTAAAACTTATTGAGTTTCAGTAGCTATTGATTATTATGCATATAGGGTGCACATTATATATATATTATTAATTCTGCAAAATGTTCTTGTTCACATTTTCCTACAGTTATAAACGATCATTTCTACTTTATATCAAAGTGATAAAATCTGTTGTTACTTATTCCGCCTTATTGACAGTAACATCAGATTAAGGCCCATGAATTCATCTTGGCAAGGGGCTTGTTGTTAGCCGTAGTTTTGAGCACCATGCAGGTGACAGTGCGATTTTGCTCGGTTTACCCCAATTTTGAGAGAACACGTCCTGGGGTGGTCAGAGGCCCCCTTCACGAGAGAACATGTGGCTCAATGGCTATTTAGAGTATTCTGATGAGGTAAATTCACTTTTTATTTACAAACAGCCATGCCTTCTTCGGGATTCGAAACAAGACCCTACGGCGTAGCAATCAACGTCGCTAACCATTGTACCGGATGGGTGGCAGCGATAAAATTTAACTATAGGTATTATAATGAAAAGTTCGTTATTAAAAATAAGAATATGTTACAATAAATTTGGACAGAAATGAAATGCAATTATTCCTATACTTCACTGTAAAACTTTTGAAACAAAGTTAAATTAACCAAGACATCGTGAATATCTGTTTCCCAATATAGATCTTAATTACTATTATATAATACCACCAAATGAAAAATTTATATGTTTCTGAAATTATTAAATATTTTTGATACATATATATGAAAATGCGATTGAATTTCATTTAAACAATTTTTCTACGTACGAAATTACCGTAATATATGATTTGAAACTTATCTTTCTTTTGTATCCCAATATTAATAGATATTTTAAATTATAAAATGTCTTTCAACATTCCTTTGCATTTTTACGTTTCACAAATTGCAAAGTCTTGTATATCATTTTAAAGAAAATTTAATACTAAATTAACCCTTAACTTCGCACAGTTGCATTTCTGCAACATATGATTTATTTTAATTTAACAGACTCAAAAATTTATTTAATTAACTACAAATCCCTTATCTGAGAAAAAAAAATATTACTGCAACGAAATACATGCTAATTTTGTCACTAGATGTGTGGAAGTACATTTTTTCCAGAAATCACATTAATTATAAAAATCTCTGATGCCTCAAGATCTGTGTTTTTGCTATAAAAAGAATCCATTATATTTTATGCTTCCTCTTGTTTATTGACGAAATAAATTACCACATAAGACATTTGAACATTTTATGATGAATATAAATTAATCATATAAAAAAAAGTTTTGTAATTTACAGCATTACTGCGCAATGTTGTACTTCTGCAACAAAGAAAAAAATGACTGAAATTCAATTTAAAACAGCTTAATTTGATTTCATATTTTCCCCTTTTATTACTACTTGAGAACTAGCTAATATAATTTGTTCATAGAAATTTTAAAAAATTGCGAAGTTAAGGGTTAAATTTTTAAAAAAAGTATGAACTATTTTGCAATACAAAAAGTTAAGCTGCAATGGTTATTGATAAACATTATATACTGATCATAGCAGTTAGTTATCAGCACTTAATAGTATAGCCATTATTTTTTTTTATTACAGCTTGATATCTATGTTTCATTGAGCTGATGATAGTTTTAAGCTCTTCCTTCATTATTACATGAAGGAAGGAAACAATTACAAACTCAATTAGTTTTCAAACTGTACCACGAGTTTTGTATAGAACTGAGGCCAGACCTTTTTTCTGACTAGGAAAACAATAGTCAAAAGCTATGAAATGAAAAAGTGGTCTTTCCTAGTTAGAAATTAGAAGATATGTATATTTTCAGTGATTATACCTGGGGTTTGAAAGTCTTGCTTAAATTACCAGGAGAAAAATTCAGTAAAAAACCGAGCTGGAAAATGTCGAAAAAGATTCACCACTTCTTTTGATGACAGATGAACAAAAAGTCCTTGTCTCCAAGATAGTTGTATGTCCTTAACGGCCGTTAGAAGATATCTGAATGATGCTGGTGTTTCTTTCAGCTCAGGAATAATCAGCAGATTAACATATGTTGTGGACTAAGAGGTAGACTTCCACAAAAATAGCTTTATCTCAATTTACAATAATGGAAAAAAGACTGCTATAGGTAAATGAGTAGATTAACTTGGACAGATGATCAATGGTAACAAAAAAATTTTAAATGGAGCGTTAAAATAAAGATATCGTTTATTAAGTAGTGTTAAGGGAAAATATGTAAAAGAGCCGTATCATACGTACATGTTGCGAGCAATTTTTCTTCCGATTCGTGCAATTTTTACTCAGTTGGCATAGCAACGGCTTTCGAACAACTTTTTGCTAATCAGTTCAAAAAGTTGTTCCAAATAAAAGTTGCTTGAAATTCCAGCCAATGGGGTTCTTCGGTGCCCTACATCATAAGCAGCATGGCGGCTTCGATTTTGTCAAATGCATCATATATGGTATGATATTTCAATGGTGTATAATATTTTAACGGCGTATGATATTTTAAATAGAATGGTGCTCCATTTCTGCTTACGCCCATAAACAAAAGCGCAAGCGAAATAAAAGAAATAATTTTACCTGTTCGTTTGCCAAAGCAGAACAATCGGCGAATAATTTTTTAAAGTGGAGATAGAGCGTGGCTGACGTCAAAGCCTGACTTTTTGTTTACGGCAACCCTTCATTATCAAATAGGACGAAAAATTGATCCAAAAATTTGCACCAAAAATGTACGTGTGATACGGCTTTAAAACGTAAAATAGGTTTACATCCTGACTGACGTCAGGCAACCGTTAAGGATCCAGTAAATTTTATGATTTAGTCATTCATGTAAAGTAGATAGTATTGTTCGTTTTCATGTCATAGATAGGACACTATATGCCTGAAAATACATTGCCATTATTCTAGAACCGAAACTTCTACTTTCCATCATCTCATAGCCAGCAAAGTTTCAGTTATTTTTCAGCAAAATTCTGATCTTTGCCCCACAATAAAACTATTGAAAAATTTAATTGTTGTCCAGAACAGGGAAAAGTCATGGCCTCAATCATATCGAAAACTTGTAGCGCCGTCTGAAAACTACAGTTCGAATGAAGCTGCCATCAAATAAAATGGCTTACGGGGGCGATTATTATTTCCTGGTATCAAAAATGAAGAGCTGAAAACTATATCATCAGTTTAATGAACCAACACGATATGAATCTATAATAAAAAATAAAGGCTAATATCTATTGTATATTATATTTAATGTTGTTTTACAAATGTTCGTTGTCAAATGCTGGTTCGTGCTTTAACTAAAACGATACGACTTTTGGACTATAAATTGGTTTATTTCGAGATGCTGCTATTCTCAAGCAATTCCAAGATGGAAGCTACTACAACAACTGAAGCGGAGGTTTACATCAAAACATTGGTGGAGGTGCACAGTCGGCGGATGGCGTTCGGGACAAAAAATAGATACAATTACGGCCTAAACATCAAATATACATTGATAATTATTTCAGCTTAACTTTTTGTATTCCAAATATTTGAATTTTCGTTTTCTATTGAATTTAGGACTAGTATATATTAAAATGATATATAAGATTTTCCATTTCGTTAAAAGTAACATTTTATAAAAAAGATATAAATTTAAAATAAAAATATAAAAGAGAGAGTTTCCAAAAGATTCCCCAAGACCACTACTGTATATATATATATATATATATATATATATATAAGGATAATTAAATTAGATTAAAGATTAAATTCCCTATCTAGCAATTCACTTTTATATTTTCTCCTCACCTTTCAAGTATTAAAGTAACCAACCATTTATTTCTTCCGAACATATGGCTTAGCCAATAAACATGTCTAATTCCAGATCGTTATATTTAATAGCCCTATATGTCAGCATTAACTTTCAAGAGCACTCATGAACGCCGCGATCGGTGTTTTAAGTGTTTAACCCACTTAAGATATTCGGTGGCGTTCTTTTTTGTCTTTCTGCCTCTTGCGCCAGATGATGTCTAACTTTGATCAAATAAAGACCTTTATATATTAAAAGTAAGTCTGTTTCTGACTCTAAAATCATGTCAGAAATAAAGCTGGTAGGATTCCTGAAAACTCATTTCTGAATTTAAACTTAAATGTATTCTTAAAATCATCTTAAAATTAAAATGAACGCCAACTACCATAATAAATGCTATGGAGAATTTGAAGGAAATCCGACGGCGCTATACCTCTTTACTGAAGACGTCGGGTTGCCGGAATTAAAAGGAACTCTATGGTACCGAAGGGGAAGAAATGCGATGTTAACCCCGAGAAGAAAACGTTTCTACAGCCGAAAAATATTTCTGTTTTACTTTAGAAGCTAGATTATCGCGAATGAAAGAAACAACGTTCTAATGGCGAAAAAAAAAGGAAAAAAAGAGAAGCGTGAATCCCCTATCCCCGTGAAGAAAGAAAGAATTCCTTCTGCCAGAGAAAAAAAAATCTTCTTCACCGGAAAGTCTGCATGGTAATACGGAATAATAGTGAAGTACCAACATCGAAAGAAAAATAAATAAATAAAATTTTACTAGTGCAAATCACAACTGACAACATCTGTGGATTACCGTTCACCAAGGGTTTCTGCCGCTACGAAGTGGAGGTCAGTTAAATTAAATATTTCCAATTTTAATAACATTGAAGTGACTGAGTTTTTCTGAACAACACACAAACACAGAACTTTAAGAAGAAGAGAATATATGATACTTAATTTTTATAATATAGTTGTGTTAAATCAGATATTCTTTATATTTTAACTGAGAAAACAAAGTGTATAGGTACAAAATTTTGAGAAATTTTAATATACTTCTCATAATTTTATCTTAAGATGTCGAATGAATTAACATTTATGATAGAAATTGGTGTTTTAAAGTTGAAAGATATATATAAATTAAGTTTCTCTAGAAAATTGACTAATGTACCAATACTCGTGATATTGATTTTTATAAGAAACAAAAGTAGTCACGTTGCATTCTTTTTTCTCCACTGAATTTTATTATTTTGTTAATTATTTCATCCATCAGTAACCTTATTGCATGTTATTTAAATTTTATTCATTTTAAAATTGTGTGTTCTGATATACCGGCCATATATATCAAAATTCACTATTTCTCAAAATTTTCTCCTTAACTAAATTTAAAATTAATTTAATAACTTGAAGCTTATTTTTGGATATTGTACAGTAGATAAAGGAGAATATACAATCATTATAATTTTGTATGTCTTGAAACATTAAGGACAAACGTGTTTGGTTTGATATGTAAACCTCTTATTGTTTTCTTATTAGCATCAATGAACATCTGTGATTTGATCACGCAGATTTCTCGGAGAGATGTGTTCTAAAATAAGTAGTGTGATACAGTTTATATTAGTGAATGTGTGTAAGAGAAAGTAAAGAATTTTCTCTATGAAACAAACACTTAGAAGGTTACGGAGAGATTCAAAATATTGTATGAGATTTTGTGTTAAGTTACAGTGAAGATTGTGGAAATTTTACATAAATACTAAAGGTAATGATAGAAGAGAATCCACATTTTCGGCTCAACAATTATTTACAGAGCTCTTTTAATTATTTAACTCTTATATGCTTTTATTCCTATATTCTTATAATTTTTATATTTTTATATTCTTATAGTTTATAACGCATATAAATAAAATATTGTTTATTGTGTTGAATAGTGCATATAAGTTGTTGTACACCGTTTTCATATTATTAATAATTTCATTTTATTAGTGTCTATATTTTTTTTTATCTTTTTAAAAAATGTATGTCATGTATGCAAAAAATTTTGTGTAACACTATAAGGTATTACTAC
>BMAV01023165.1:91381-101491 GCA_019973955.1 Trichonephila inaurata madagascariensis | reverse complement strand
AAGTTATTTGCAAGCAAAACTGTCACATTTTGTTCACGTTATTGTAATTTTAATGTCCTTTGATGATCGACAAATATCCTGTTGAACTTTTTCTTGCTTGTTTCTTTTTGACAGGGCGAAGTGCATTTTGCGGTACACTTATGGCTTCATATTTTCTTGATAAAGTTCTTAATGTAGCTATTGAAAATTTTCCTTTCGTTTCATGCTTATTGCTTTTCTCAAATTTACTTTCGCTAACATGATTAATATGCATTATTTCAGCAAGTGTTTCCCTTGTTTAATCAGCTTCATTTACCTTTCAGAGAGATCACAGATGACCAATTCCTTTTTTTATATTATGCTCATTTACATTTATAAACCATAATCAGTCGTACAACATCACAATTAAAACCACTAAGTTATTCATAGAGGAAAATGAAGCATGTTCAAGAAAATATTTTTGAAAAATAATATTCGTGCCGGGAACTCGGTCTAAACAGGTACCTTAAGATTCTGAAAAAACGTTTGCCACTCCCAAAAAAGGAGATATGTTATCAATTCATTTTAGCTCCCATTAAGACTGTCATGTTAGAGGATTCTCTGTCAAGGCCATTGGTAACAAATAAACAGTTTTCCACACAGAATTAACTATTTTTGTATTATATGTTTCAGTATATTCATAAAAATAAATTTTGGCCAATTAATCCTTCAAAGTGCTCAATATGCTTATCCATGTATCAAAAAACTCTTTCACATTGTGAAAAAAAAGCGCAACAGAATTATATAATTTACAACTTCCCTAAAAAAAGGGATACAGATAACCGTACAAGTAAGTTCGAAAGCCAGCAAAAGTAATATTTTAGGTTAAAAGAAACGTAATAAAATATCTCTCATCGTAGGATTGCACCAAAGCAAACAAAATATTTTTTTTATTTAGTTATAGGGTCAAAGATAGCTAATGAGCAAAGTAGAATCTTTTATTTTTGATGACCTTTTTTCACCAGCTGATATATATAAATCATATCAATGTAAATCTGTATTTTTTTATTATATCAGAAAGTATTTAGTCTTTTTTCATTCCAGTAAATTAATTTTTTTAACCTTATATTGTTCTCACCCCCCTTGAAGGGTTATCGCGCCCCCCAGGGCGGCGCGCCCCACAGTTTGAGAAACATTGGTCTAAGACAAAGTTGGAGGATAAGCAAAAACAGGACCACATTCGTAGTAAAAAGTAGCACTTAAGCATTTCAGCGTATGCCATTCGGCTTATCAGGGGCGGCTCCCAATTTTCAGAAGGCAATTGACCTAATCCTGAAACCGATGATAGGGAAGTTTGTGAGTGTGTACATGGATGACGTTATCATTTCGACTCCTTGGTTCACTCCGCCTGTTGAGTATTTAAGGGAGGTTTTTTCGTTATTGCAAGATGCAGGATTGTGTGTGTGACGTTAAATAAGGATTAATGTTAATTTGGTTGGTTGTGACGAATTGAATTATTTAGGATTGATTATTAGAAGAGAAGGAATAAAAACGGATGATACAAAGGTTCGAAGCATACTTGAGATGAAACCACCACATAATTCAAAGTAGGTATCCAAGTTTTTGTGTATGTCCAATGGTACGCGAAATTTATTAAGAATTATGCTGCTCTTTGTGAGGCCATTTATAACCTTAAACGAAAATTTAAAAAAAAATCTTTTGGTCCATTGAGGCGCAGAAGGCTTTCGACGCAGTCAAGGCGTCCATAACAAAGGCGCCAGTTTTAAAATTGCCGGATTTCAAACAGCCTTTCTATTTAATTACAGATGCAAGTTCAATAGGTTTGGGAGGAGTTCTAAATCAAGAAGAGAGACCAGTTGTATTTTCTTCGCGTACTCTGAGCAACGCTGAGAGGAATTATACGATAACGGAAAGAGAATGTCTAGCAGTAGTGTGGGCGTTGAACAAATTCTGAACATATTTAGGATCGATGCCAATTAAAGTTATCACAGATCACGCTGCTTTAACACGTTTAACTCATAGAAAAAATTTGTTGAGTAGGATGATCACATGGGCACTCAAATTAGCAGAATTTAATATAAAATGGTAATATAGACCTTGAACTCAAAATGCGGTGGCGGATGTTTTATTCAGAAACCCAGTTGAAAGTATAACGGGAGAAAAAGTTAATTGTGCAATAATCAGAGATCTAATACTTACGTCACAAGAACAGTTAATAACAGAACAAAAGAATGACCCAGAATTAGGTCATATCAATAGATATTTAGAAAACCCGGAAGATAACTCAGTGAATGCGACGATATGTGAGAATATGTAACGCGACTTCCGTCTAAAATAAGACTTGTTGTTTATGTGAAACACGCAACGTCGTTAGGTGAAATGCGTGTATACATTCCAAAGTCTTTATGAAACGAAATCTTGAGAGAATTTCATGACAAGCTCATAGCAGGTCATTTTCGCCGATTTAAAACTTATCATAAAATACGGGACGTTTGTTATTTCCCGTATATGAGAAAAATTATTGATCAATATGTCTCTACATGCCATATGTGCCAAGTTAATAATTATAAAAACGCGTTACCAGCTGGTCGATTAAATCCGATTGTATCAAATTATCCAAATGAGATAGTTACGTTAGATTTGTTAAGTCCGTATCCTACATCGAAATTGAGAAGGGGAATCGATATGTTTTAGTAAATACCGATCATTTCAGCAAATGGGCTGAAATTATACCTCTTAAAAAGACCTCGGCTCTTATAATAGCGGATACTTTTTTTGATAATTTTATATCGCGTTTTGGAGCTCCTATAAAATTAATAAGTGAAAACGGTCCGCAATTTATATCCGAACTTTTTGAACATTTAAGTGAAAGATTAGACACAAGGCATGTAAGGACTGTTGTATATAGAACACATGCAATTAGAACCGAACGCGTAAATCGCGATCTGGTGCAAATGATTGCAAATTATGTAAATGATCAAAACGATACTTGGGACCAATTCTTACGTGAATTTGCTTATGCTATTCGTACAGCAGTGAATGAAACGACGGGTAAGAACCCAGCGGAATTATTTTTGGGTCAAAAGTTGATTACCCCATATCAAAAATTAGTCATGGTTTCGGACGGAACTGAGTTTGCAGTAAGAGATATTGAAAAATTGTTAGATGAAGCTAGACGAAACAAAAAAACTAAACATGTAAAATGGGAAAAATATTAAAATAGACGCAGGCGTGATGTACAAATTAATGTGAATGACTGGGTCTTGTTAGAAACACGCCCTTTAAGTTTAGCAGCTAACAAAATCTGCGCTAAGTTTGAACAAAAATTTGAAAGTCCGTATAGGGTGTTAAAAGTAAGAAATAATAATGTTATAATATGGAGGTCAGGAAAAAGGTTAACCGTCAATGAGGAGCAAGTGGGAATATATCGTCATAGGAAATGTGACGATATTGAGATAGGAACAGGTATCTCGGATAACATTAGTTCTCGTCAGGAAACGAGTAGTTTGGAAAACGTACAATGAAGTTCAAATGAGTCGCAATATGGTAGGAAGTGTCTGATGTAAAGCGTGAGTTAGAGGATAAAGGGATAAATCTTAAGTCAAATCAATGTGAGAAACACACAGATAGGGCTGATAAGTGCGGATCACTTATCAGATCACTACCTAGCTCTTTTTCCAGTAATAAAACAAAAATTAAAAGAAAACGCGAGGAAAGATTAGGATATAAACGATCGCATGGATCTTGGTCAAGTGGACCACAAAGAAAATTGCAAAAACGTGTAGACCATAAAATCAGTAAAAGACCATTGTTTCAGTGTTTAAATGGTAAACGGGCTTTGGTTAAATGCGAGCATAATCATGAAAAGAGAATGAGTTTATAAATATTAATATATCTTTACAGAATCTGAAATTTTTAGAACCCTTCAATCCATTGATTTGAATGACAGTGAAAACATTGAGATCGCGGGTAATATTTTGCATGTTAAGAATTCTACATCAGATTACACTGTTAAAATTTTAATTTCACTTAAAATAAAAAATAGACGTGAAATATATGGAATTATAGAAACACATACATGGGCAGTTCACGCTCTTATTTCTAGTTATACTTAGAAAATATTGGTAATGAAACCATTCCCTGTAATTTGGAATTATTTAGTTGTAATCTTGAAGTTATACGGTATTTGGAAGGTGTAAGTTCAGTGTAATATGCTGTTAACATCACTTTGTGGGTATTATGTACGTTGTCAGTGGAAATAATAATTAAATTTATGCGCAGGATTTAATGTGTAAAATAAAGTTAAACTGACGGGAATTTTTAAAAAGAAACAAATTTCTAGAAATCAAATATGTGATGCAAGTTTAAACAAAGAAAATATTTTATCAATATATAATGTGTTTTTGTAAGATACATGTAAATCTGAGTAACTTGGAGCAGATTTAAATTAAGAAGGAAGTATACATCCTCAATGATTTTAAAATTTATAAAATAATTAAAAATATTCTTTTTTTAAGAACATGTTTTTCAATCTAAACAATCAAGAATTCTAACCCTAACCAGTCGTACTGTTTCACATGATACTGTGAGAGATACTGAGCACACAGAATAGGAAATGAGTGCATTCTTTGGAGAAATACACTGCACTTATTGAATGAAAGAAGTTAGGTTTGAAAACCCATAAGTCTGTAGATATCTGCGAGAGCAGAAATTCAAATGAATCATATTGGACTGATTAAAATAAAAGAATATACTCGTAGGTATGTATATTGGAAAAAATACACAAGAAGGCATAAGACATTTAGTGAAGAATGGCCGCACGCGTGTGAGTCTTTCAAAGCAAACGAACAATATTCATTTTCTCCCTTGAGAATATTCGAATATAGTTTGACGGTGTATGCGTATTGAATATGCTGACTATTTTGGAGGAATATTTTTGAGTATAGTGGGTAGTTATTAAAAATGTTGAGATATTTATTCAAAAACGTTAACTTGTAACAATTCAACAATTGTAAGCTAGAGGTAAATCTTTAATTACATTAAACTAGAAGCAATTTGATTTTAAATTATCGAATGTACATATTTTTCACTTAAAAATTTGCATTCATCAGGAAATTTTATCATTCAGAAATAAAATGTTGCACTATTCTGAATAGCATTTTAAGAGTTAATGTTTTACAACTTCTTTTACAAACAGACTTATTTCTTCAAGTATAATTTCAATTTTCCACAACATTCCTCACGGTAAAATTTTTTTCTTTGTAATTCCTCTCCATGTACGTTAAACCATGCATCTACTAATTAAAAATGAATTTCAATGCTTTGATTGTTATACATAGTTTACATAAACTACTGAAACTAAACAGTGAAACTACAAAAAAAAATCTCTTCATTTTCTTAAAAGCTATAAATTTTTGCCTAAAAAAAGTTTTAATGTTTAAATCACTTGCGTTAATAAAAGCTAAGATATACCGAGTTTAAATACGCTGATGTAAAAGCATTCGTTTTTTAAAAGAAAATAGTGAATTAAATATATCTGATATATGATTTCTTGTTCAAGAAGTAAACAATCATTTAGCCATTTCGTAAGACACGCGCGCGTCGCGCGGCTCTATTTATATAGAATCTACAAATAAAACTTTATGATAAATTTTATTTATACATGTGCGTATAATTAGTAATTATTTAAGTATAACTATATATTTATTTTAGTATATAGCACATAAAATGCATATAACATTTCTAGTACCATAAGGGCAAAATCTTTCTTAGGTGCATCATTATTTTTGACAATAGCGCCACAAGAGAATTCTCTCCTCATTAGTGTGCAAAAATACGGTTCGCGTATTGCAAACATATAAGTAAATATTGTGACATCTCTCGCGTTCTTCATCTAACATAACCGCTACGTTCTTTGACCTCCACGATTGATGGCAATTTAGAGAAAGCTCTGTTTGGAAAAGGTGGAAGTGTAATTTGACGGCCTACCAAAGCACCACGGATATCCAGCCATAACTACAAGGTGCATACTATTGCACGCGAGCCCAACAGTCTACCTGAAAGTAATTGAACCGTTGAGTATTCCACCAAGGTAGGAAGATTATATTCTGAACGCTAGTATATTATTGAGATTGTGTGATTAGACACAGATATAATATATTTATATTGATAAGTGATCTAATTGCGTGATCCGAGTTACTTAAGACTACGTGTAGTGGTTTATTCTCACTTAATATAAGTTTGTTCGATATCTAAGTAATTTAAGTTAAATTCTTAATAAAAGTCATATTAAGAATTATAGAATATCTCATCATTCCGAGAATCCCACACCTCTAACTTAGGCGGAAACCCCACGACATAGCTATCAAACGATGGCTATGTCGCAATATCACAAATACTTGAAATATGAGGTTACATTTTATATTAGAGATAATTCTTTTAGTATTTCTCATCTCCCGTACTTAAATTTTCAAATATTCAGTGCAAAGACCATATGTCATGAATAAGTGTAATACAACAGTATTGTTTTCAAAATAATATTACCTTGACTATTTCTTAGCGTTCCATTGTAAGGCAATACAAGAACTATTCGTGACTGATCTAGTAATTTTGAACAATGGTCAAATGACGAGGACGAACTTCCTAAGCCAACGTGGGAATTTTAACCACGAAAAATTCAATGTAAATCAGCCCCGTTACTAAGAGGGTCTAGGGTGGCAACAGCAAAAGCCAGTAGCTCGGCAATGCCTAAAGATTCGATTAGATTTTAATTGTTTTTCTTTCAGTCGTCAGCTATTTTATAGATATGTGTATACGCTTAATATTATTGTAATAAAAAATAACTCTTGTAATTAAAATAATATTTTAAGTTAATGTATAAGAAAATAATGATATTTTAAATCTATTTTACTAATATGAAATTGAATATCACATTTGAATTAATACTATTACACTGTTTAATATAACTCTTCATTGAAATATTTTTCGAATAGAAACTTGTGAAGGTTAAAATAATTTTGATTTATAATTTTTTTTATTTCAATTCAGTTCTTTTCATAAATATCTTTTTATGAATTAAGACGTTAAGATAAACTTTATTTAAATGAGTAATACCCTTACAGAAAAGGCTATTTAAAACAGATTTTAAAGTGAGATAAAAGTTTTGATTTCTTTTAAAGTTTCCGAAATTTCTTTAAATCCTCCCCAACACTGAAATTAATCTCTACCATACTTATAAACTTCAATTGCAGTTTTTTAAAAAAAATGTCTTCACAATTTTAAAAGCCAAAACATGTCCCGATAACTCCAACTTTAAAATGACTTGTTGAAAATAAATACAAACCAATATGTTTGAATCACACCATTCCTTTGTTTCTGATAAGTCTTTAATCCCCGTCCACATCGCTTATATTTCGATTTTGAATTGTAGCTTTTTATCAAAGAATATACAGAAAATAGAAATCTAAAACCAAACTTTTATCTTTTTCTGAGGTCTAAATGTAAAAGATTTTTAAATATGTATTTTTAAATTTTTTTTAAAGTAACGTATTTAGAGATCTAACATATATTTATTTTGACGGTTTGAAAACTCAGTGAATATGTTAAATGCTATTATATTTTATTTATTTTCGGGTTTCTTGTAAGTTTTATTTTTTAATTTTTTCCTCAATTCCCTAAGAAGAAAATCCAAGAATATTGAATTGCATCCATTGAATAGTTGCAAATTTTATTACAAACTAGATGCTATATATTTACTTTAATTTCACGTTTACTATTAATCAAAAAGTACTTCTCAAATAACTACAAAAAGAGTCATTCATTTTCAAATTTTCTATGTGGTCGTTGAGAAAGTGAATGATGATGACGAACTTTATTTTTTCCCTTGCTATCATCTTTTTGTATATATATACATATATTTAAAGGAGAAAGTTGTCACACATACTCACTTTTCATATCTCCTGAACTGTTAGACCTACTGACTTAAAAATTGGAAAGCAGCTTAATGAAGTAAATATCCTCTACAAAATGGTTTTAATCAAAGTGAACCTCCAAGAGGCGTTGCGAGGGCTTAAGAGTCGTTAGAGGTATAAATATTCCTTATTTTGAATTATAGACGAAATTTAATAGGCTCTTTTACGGAGTATATTTCCTCTAGGAGCGGCTTTTGCGAAAATCGACTTCCAATAGGTGGTGTGAATGCTTAAGGGGTTTTATTTTAAAAGTTTTTTCTCCTCAAAATTTCCTAAGAATTTAATTCTGAGAAAATTTTTATATATATATAGTGGCGGCCGCTACTTCCGGACCACACCACTGGATGTATTGCGCATGCCTAGAAGCGTTTTGTGTGTTTTGGGAACCTGCCAGTTACTAGACGCACTACGACTCTGAACCAGAGACGACGCCATGTTAGAAGGACGAAATGAAAGACAATAACGCCTCGTCTTTGTTATAAGACGATTTATACATTGAAGAGACGTGAAACATTAAATAACAAACTGTATTGTAAAAATTATGTAAATAGCAATGAATACAATTAATTTTATAATTAATGCTAGACGACTCTAGTGCCATCAATGACCAGCCCCATATATACATAAATAACTGCTAACCCAACAACGCGTTACTGTGGCTTTTTTTAAGTTCGTTGATTTAATATTATTCTAAGCCATTCAGTGCAGTCAAATTAATCTTCGTTTACAATTTAAAGAGTTGAAATTAATCACATTAAGGGGAAACAGTACGATTCAATTGACAAAAATCGGTCAAAAAATCAACTCTAATTTTTTTAGCCTAAACTATTCTTTATATGCTTTTCTCTATAACCTCACAAAGTTTGAAAGCACTAAACAAAAAACGCAGAATTATGATTGCTTTTACGTTCATTTTTATTCACCATCCTATGGCAAATAAAAACTTGAAACTTACTTATCTCAGAAAAATAAAACAACTAGTTTGTCTTCCTTTAAAATGCTAAGGCTTTTTTTCTATTGTGCCTAATGATTTGAATTGTTGTTACGTATTGTTAATGGTACATGTAACAAAAGTTGGTATGCATTTTTGAATCAAAGCAATACTTATTTTTTTTAAAAACAATTGAACTCAGAATTTATACATTTTTTAAGGAATTTTCAATAGGCGTTCATAAAAACATGTATTGTACGAATACCAATCATTTTATTGCAAAGGCCATACCAATTTTTGTTATACATAGTTTGAGGTACTTGTGAATCAAATGTTATGCGTGTACATAAATGTTTGTAGGTGGAGTAGCATTTTAAAATCAACTTCACAAATTTTAAGTTTTTTCCTTAAAAATTAAATCGCTAGCTTTTTACGAAATTTTGAGCACAGCATTTGTTTTGCATGGTATACACACACATAGAAGGCAGCCAAAAAAATTTTCAAAATCTTTAAATTAAAATTTTTTGCTTCAATCGTACCATGTTCCCTTAAACAACATAATGTTTCTAATTTTGTATTTCATTCATCTCTTATTTGAGTATAGTATAATACACAAAATACTTATACGAAGTTGTTAAGTAACAATATATGAAGATTTAATTTTATAAATGAGATGATTAATTTTTTTACCAATTTTTAATATTATTCTTACCATTTTAATGTATAACAATAAATAAGCTTAAAGTAACTAATCTCTAATCGGTGCAAAATATTTTTCGGGAACCCATATTTTGCTATTTCAAATAGATTCGACGGTTTTCCCACACGTGAGACCCCACGTTTCCCTGCAACATACAGTAGCCCATAGGAGAAACATGAATTTTCAAAGCATCAAATGGGCGTTGTTTGTCTTGGAGATTTATTTATATATAGTCATCGCGAAAATCAAACGAATATTGTATTAAAGCCTTTTGAAAGGTATTGGGAATTATAATGATATCAGTGGAATACATGGCAACATGACTCTATTTCTCCTTTAAACTTTATAGTCAAAATGTTTGATTCAAGAAGTTTCCCGGTAATTCTTCTAATGACCAAAAGTGTACAGTTGTACATTCTAGGAGAATGAAGTTTCGCAGCAGAATAATCAGTGAACCAATCTTCAACGGAAGATTGTGTGGTGGCGTTCCTGATATATCCAGAGAATTCAAAAACTCAGCTGGAAAATTT
>BMAV01023165.1:31323-49827 GCA_019973955.1 Trichonephila inaurata madagascariensis | reverse complement strand
GTACACAAGAAAATTTGTTACAGCCTCATTTTAAAATTTAAATAGTATTTAATAGCTTCATAAGTTATTAAAATGTTCATTAAATAGGCCAATGCCGGGCGGACAGTCTTTTTCACTCGAGGTCAATCCTTATTCCGCAAGGCACTCGACAATCCCTTGCTTTTCCGGGCTCCTCTCTAGTTTTCTCCATGGTTCTCTGTTTCCATTCCGGGCTCCGTCCGTCTCACTCCAGGGCTCTCTCTCCAAGCTTCTTCTCTCTCCGTTCGTTCAAGTCTTTCTCAAGTCTCCTTCTCCTCCTCTCCGTCCAAAATTAACCCCTTTTAAACACCAGGGGCGGGTCCACCACACGCCCCTCGTTTTCCTCATTGGCAGGTCAAAAAAGAAAAAGGTCTGCTCTCGTCTTCCTCATTGGCAGGTCAAAGAAAAGGTCTGTCCTCGTCCCCGGACCACCTTCGTCTCCCATTTGCGCGGCAAACACAAACACATTCCCCGTCCGTCTGGAATCCAAGGGCGCCATAACTCTCATCTATTCATCTCACACCTGGGCCTCACAGCCCCACTCTCTATGCACTGACGTGCATACAGGCCTCGCCTATTCAAGACTTTCATACAGGAATGCCTATTGTCACCGGCATTCTTCAGCCATTGTAAATTCCAGACCAGATGTCTGCGCTTGTCCGAGGCCAGACAACAAACAATGACCCTATGGCCACCTGCACTGGTCACCCAACAGCTGTTTGGGGATGAATGGATAGGGTGACTTCAGATGAATTGACAGGGTGGGGTTCACCCCAATCGAAGACGTCACAATACTAAAAAAATATGTGTTATAAATGAAATTATGATTGAGTAAATTGATCTAATATACATGGTGTATCTAAACTCTGCGGCAAAACTTTAAGGGGGGGGGATAGTACACATCAAGACAAACAATAGTAAATAGGAAACTTAGGGTCCCACAAACGTCTTCCGAAGGAGATAGGTGCCATTAAAGTTTAGGGTCCGAAATTTCAAATGATTATAAAAAACAAAAAAAAATGGGGCGATTCGTTAGCGGTTTTCGCTAAAATTATTTTTTTTTTTGTCAGTATTTTCTTGAAAAATAACTTTTAAAGACAAAGCTCAAAAAATGTCAATAGAGGGTGCTTTAGACTTAGGAGTAACGAACAACTATTTTTTACAGTTATTATTTTTTTTTTATCACATTAAATGCTTTCAAAAGCTTAGACTTAAATTTTGAGCTCAAAATTTGAATCGTTGGGGGTATGTCAGAAAGTGGACCTGTATAAGTCAGAAAACTCAAGGAAGTAGTTTGAAAATCACCGAGTTCCAGTAAACTATCACCAGATACATTTCTACTCTTCAGTTGTGAATTAGCTTATATTTATATCAATTGGCTCTTTCATAATTTAAAGTTATTGAAGACACTCTTCTTCAGTTACTGATTTAAAAAAATTATCAAAAATTGCTTAATAATTTTTTAATTAATTATTTTTAATTTAATTTAATAAATTTAATTTTTATTAATTTATTTTTTAATGCAATGAAAATGCATCTAATTAAAAAGCAGAGATGCATTTTCAATTTTTTAAATTTAGATGCATTCCAAACGATAAAGTTTTAATGGAAGAGATGAAGATTTCTCATTTATGGTGAAATAATACAATAAAATTTAATTAGTAATTTTTCTGTGACTCTTTTTAATTATTAAGTAATTTTAATAAAATGTTAGGTTAATGTCTTTCCACTGTTTTTTGTTAGAACACAAGACACCAAGTTCAATTGCGTCAGATGTCAAGATATTAGTAGGTCAGTGTTTCTCAAACTGCGGGGCGCCCCCCTAGGGGGCGTGATAACCCTACAAGGGGGCGCGAGTATATCGAAAAGTCGAAAAAAAAAAGATTATTTTTTTAAGAAATTAATAATTTACTGAAAGGAAGCAAAAAAAAAAATACATTCTGACATAATAAAATACAGATTTACACTGATATAATGCACTTATAAATGTATCAGTACTGCACAATGTGTTTCATAATTAATTTAACTGTGCTAAGTTAAGAACAAGTTTAATAATTACTAGTGACCCTATGGGAATGTGTCATAAAATTATATGCAAAATTTAATACTTATCTTGATAATTTGTACTGTTTATAATTAAAGTCGTACTGTAGCTTTACGTCAAAGTATATTATTATTGAATTCAATACATGTTATTGCATGGAGGGGGCGCTATGAAAATTATGATTGAAAATTGGGTCGCAAGAATAGAAAGTTTGAGAATCAATGTAGTAGGTACATCGCGACACATTTTTATGAAAAAAGTAAATCATTTAAATATATGAAGAGAAGCTGACTAGCCCTAATCTAAGTATTTTCAACTCAAACACTCTTAAGTCAAACAAAAATGAGAAATCAGTTGTGTATGAATTTGTTGTTCCGTGAATTCTCTTGATTTATCTAATATTCAATAAATTTTTTTTCTATTTTATATGCAAACAGTTCAAATTTTAAAACGAGATTCTCTTTTAATTCTTTAAATTTTCGCAGTACAGCAATTAACTGCCCCAGAATTGAAGTACATTAAATTGATTGATGACAAATCAAAAATTGATACAGTATATTAGAAATTTAAATTTATTAAAATTTATATATCTTAATATATTTAATAACTTCCTATACTCTTAAAATGGGAGAGTGCTTCAGGAAACTGGAGTGCAAAGTTTCTTTTTAATTGCTTAATTAAACACATAAAATTATCCAAATTTTTCGATTGACCGACTGTGAAATGTACTAGTATTAATTAAATAAAATTCTACCGAGTGTAGAATTTGTTCTTATTGCGAAATCACTTTAGAACCAACATTTCGATATATAAAAACAGCGAGATAATTCCATATTGTATTCCATATTGTCTGAAATTATAATTGACGCTCTCCCCGTCTAAATTGGATGCACATTACATCATTAGAGAAGGATTTATGTGGAAAGACAAATGATTTCGTCGGCAGATTTCATTTGTGGGAGTGGAGTTCAAACTTATTCGTCTCAATATCGCATCACTCCAACCTGTGCACCTCCACTAGAATTCGAATGATAAATTCGTTTTATAACTCCTGTCGCTGCTACAGTAATTTTGGTCGGTATTTATAATTTAATTTCACTGCGTAGGTTCGATTTAGCTTAATAATTGGAGAGGTGGATCTGTCTCCGTTACAATGTGCGTCGGAATGTAATTTATGCTCTTGTTTACTGTCTTCGATGATTTGTTTTCATTTAAAAGGATTTCAGAATCTTTCATTTTTCAATTAGTTGAGTCGTTTTCTGTTATGGAAAGAATAAATAAATAAATAAAGCAACTAGAATGAAAAATAATACTGATAAATAAAATAAAATTTAAAATATTTAAATATAATATTCTCGGGATTGTTTATTTTTGTAATTGAAACATCTAGATGAGTATGATTTTTGAGGCGAAAATATTCTCAGACTTCCCTTTAAAATAAAGCACGAATAACATCTAAAAGAGAGAACTCCTGAATCTCTCGAATCATTCTCATTAGAATCGTTTGTATAATACCTCTTGTCCTAACTTTTACTTTTCAACAAACTCACAACCATAGGTAAATTAATATGCAAAGCAGAAATAATTTTCAAATATCATCTCCATTTCCTTAAATGATATAAAGTTGTGTGACGGCTCTGTCCACGATCTTCTTACTAATAGTTAGTTCCCTTTGGGAATTTTGGGTCTTTAAAAATTATTTTATTATAAAACTTCCTCCCGAAGAAGAAAACGTGATCATGCAAATTAAGTCTATTATATAAAGTCTAAGCGTTCAGGTTAAAGAGAGAGAGGGAGATAGGGTAAACTGCTAGCGGAGCAGTGATTAATCATTTTAAAGTATGACGCAGATATTAAGTAAGTGATAATTATTGTATGCAAGTTGACGATCAGTCACTTAAGATTTATTCTAGATGTGGTAGTAAAGAAGTCAGAGCGATTGAATTGACGTAAGTGTTCCAAGTAATTAAAGTCTTCTCATATCTCTTGTACCTCGTTAATTGCTCTTCCTATTTAATAATTGGGTACATCTCTTAACTTTGGTGGATTGAATGGGTGTTGTGGTTAGTACTGTGAATAAATTGAGGGGGTTTGAATGTGGCTAGTCTTCCTTCCCTTTCTCCCTCACCTTTAGGCGCAGAGAGGCAAGATCTTTACAAAGTATAGGATTCACAATTAAATATTATTCATTGAATATTTTCAACTTTTCATAAAAACATATAGAAATAGGAAGAATAAATACGAGAGGGGTCCCACAAGTATCCGGCCTGACCGAGAGACGGCGGTAGTTGTTTGAAAAATATAACTATATTAGAGAGTACACAATCTATAAGGTATCAAGTTTAAAGAAGCCACATTGTGTTTAGTATTTGTTTCGCAGTTTTCAACAGTGAACGTTTTCAGTGAATTTGTGAAAATGGAGAAAATTGGTCATTGTTATGTGATACAATATATTTATTTGAAAGGCCTCAGCCCAACCAATATAAAAGTTGAACTAGATTCTACTCTGGGTGAGTCTGCTCTTTCGTTTATAATAGTAAGTTATTGGGTAGAAGACACTTTAAAAGAGGCCGTACGAGCTGCCAAGACGAGCATCGCAGTGGTCAAACAAATGAGGTGACGACTCCAAAAATGGTGAAGAAAATCCACAAAGCGCGCGGTACTGGATGATCGTCGACTGAAAGTGTGCGAGCTAGCAGACATAGTAGGCATTTCAAAAAGTGCTGTACATCTCATATTATCTGAAATTTTGGACATGAGAAAGCTGTGTGCAAGATGGGTACCGCGTTTGCTCATACTCGAGCAAAAACTGCCGAGAATAAGTTTCAGTTGAGTGTTTAGCAAAGTTTACAGTAATAAAGCAGATTTTTTTGCACCGTTTCATAACCAAAGATGAAACATGAGTCCATCATTTCGCACCCGAGACAAAAAGAACAATCAAAACAATAGACTGAAAAGAGAAAACAGGCTTCAAAGAAGGTGAAGACCGTTCCATCTGCAGGCAGTGTGATGGCATCGGTTTTTTGGGATGCGTGTGGGATAATTTTCATTGATACCTTGAAAAAGGAAAAACTATCAACGGCGAGTATTGCGCGAACTTATTGCAACGTTTGAGTGAAGAAATCAAGCAAAAACGGCCATATTTGGCTAAGAAAGTATTCTTTCGTCAATGCACCTGCTCACAAATCCTTTATTGCAATGAACAAAACTAATGGATTAAAGTTTGAATTGCTACGTCATGCCCCTATTAGCCAGATTAAGCCCCCTCGGAATTATTTTCTATTCTCAAAATGGAAAAATGGCTCAGTGGTCAAATATTTTTCAACAATGAAGAAGCATTGTTGGCAATTAATGGCTATTTTGAGGAGCAAGACAGTTCTTATAATAAAAAGGGTATCGAACTTATTGAACATCGCTGGGAAAAGTGTGTAGAGCTAAAAGAGAATTATGTTCAAAAATAAATATATTTTTTGCCAAAATGTTTGTGTTTTCTTTGTTGGGTCGGGTACTTCTGGTACTACCCTCGTATTAGATTGAAGTACGCATTTTGAAATTTTCGTAAATTTATTTATCGGTGGTTAAGGTTGTTCTCGCCAAATGTGTGCCTAATAATCAATTAATCTCAAAATACATTTTTAGATATAAATAAATAAATAAATAAAGAAGGAAATGTTCCGATTTCAACGAAAATGCGCTTATGGGAATTTTAAAGTAAATAAGTTGAAATATTCATTAACTATTTATCATATTGTGCCTTTTAGATGCGAAAAATCTCATAAATGCACCATTTTTTACTTTAAGATTTAAAAAGAAAACCCATTCAGATATACGGTATTTGAAACGAAGTATGAAGCATATTTTATATAGGGAAAAAATGCATCGATACAGACAAAAAAAAATTAGTAGAATAATAAATTACACTTCACTCAATAAAATGAGAATGTCAGAACAATTTTGTATCAGCATAAATGTTTTGAATTAGGGTCCTATTTTTTCTATATGATTACACAAATACAGTATCAATGTACTTGAAGTATAAGTTTTCAAATTGTTTCCATATTTACAGCTATTTTGGGAAATTTTTAACACTTTTTCATTGATAATTTTATCTCTCTTATTAGGGCCATGGGTAGTCTAGTGGTTAGAGCATCGAACTCCAAATCGGAATGCCTGGGTTCGATACCACCAAATACCCTCCTAGTGCACACGGAGTATGTGCTCGTTAAATCAGTGGGTCCGAAAGTCTTGTGAGCGGTCGCAGCTAAAACCACGAGTGCAGGGGGCTGGAGAATATTTCCCTCCTCTCCAGATCCATGCTTAAATTGTGGAGATGAAGATAGATGGTGTCGCCATCTGTCGTAAAGAAGTCCAACCTGTCTTACAGGCTCTGGCAACAACACCACATCTCTCTTATTCACACATCGTAGAAATAACCGATTGAGGTTCTGTCAGATGATCAGTAATTTAGAATATATAAAATTCAAAAAAATAAAACCCCAAAAAATCCCTATGCACCAAGTTTTGATGACTACTGTTCTAAAAGGCTTACTTCAAAAGCCCCCACATTCTCTTATAGATACATCCATAACAAGTTTATAATTAGAAATTTTATTTCCAGATAAACGTGCACAATAAAATTCATGAGTTCGTGATGAATATACGTCTTTTAAATTTGAAAGTTCATTGGGGAAAGTGGCAATCTTCATTAAAGTTTGATGGCGATAACAAAATATATCATTTGACCAGTCAACTTCATGACATCATTTGCGAGTTTTTAGTCTTTTGGATACCACTTATACACAGATAAAAATTTAGTAATTATCAAAGAATGAACTCAAGATTTATCAAACTACTGAAAATAACCACGAGAGAAATATAAGTTCTTCACTTCTTAACAAAAGACATCTTATAATATTTTTCTGGTAAGGTTTTTTGAAAAAAATTTTATCATCTTCAAATTAGTTTTTAACTTGGGCTTTCCTTCGTTAAACAACTTTTAAGTACACTATCCATTTCAAAACAACTTTTGAGAAACCAGCCTAAATAGATTTCCAACATAAAGAAAATAAAATATATACAGCATGCACATGAAAAATATAACTTTAATCATTATAATTTTATAAGGCCGAAAGAAAACTCAGTTATTTCCAGAAATAATTGGCTTAGATTTTTTTTTTCAAATGTAAAAGCACAGACAGGCTAAAAGAATTTTGTAATGTATGTACATTTTAAAGTTCAAGTTAAAAATTAAATCTTTGAGAGGCTTTCTTAAAAACCTTGGAGGAAAAAAACCTTTGTAAATTGAAAACTCCACAAATTAGTCTTTAATGATGAAAAAAAAAGTGAATATCTATTGGAGAAGACATCAGAGAAGCTATTTTCTAAGAATTATAGGAACTATATATTTTAATCCTCTGCTGTAACAGAATCTCTAAGAAAATTAGTATTTTCCAATAATTTTTGTATCTTTATAATAATAATATAAAGATATAATTCGATAATTCTATTGCTCCTAACTTATGTGAATTGATACTTATTTCTTCCGATCATTTTAATGTTTGTTTCCTGTGATTTTCAGTTTAATGAGGCCTCTGTGTATCAACATGTGTCAGATATTCAAATCGTAATTTCTGCCCTCTAAAGCGTATTATTTGACTTTCATCGTTTTTGCCTCTGCCAGTATTTTTGCATTCATACGGAGCCTATAAGATGCAGATATTTACAATATTTACAAGTTCAAGCTTACATTGCCTCTGCAGAATGTGTGCGCATGTATAACTGCACAAAATTTACATACTTTGCAGATCAGTAAGAACATTTTCTATTAGTGGTTTCAATTATGTGGTACTGTTTATTCGAAAGTTGCGTTATTTTCAATGACCTTGACTGTATTTAGAGTGCCCTGAATGTAGTGAAAGTAAAATATTTGCAATGTACCAAAAGATATTACATTCAAATATAAACGGAGGTTTACTTTTTAATTCCTACTATTAGCTCGCACTGTCTATATATTTATTTATTTATATATTTGTATATTTATTTATCTCGGTGGAATTTTCAATCGTTAATAAAATACATTTTAAAGCGCTGAATTGAGCTGAAATTTTATATACGTGATCATTTTGGATGACAATATAATAATTTAATTATAATTAATAAAAATTAATTGATTAAAACTAATTATTTAAAGAATTACAAATACAGCTACGTTGGCGACTTGTGTCAAAACTTGAAAAGGTTTTTTTTCTCACGTGTTAAAGCATTCAGTTGGACTGAAATTAAAAGGACAATACGATACTTTAATGATAATTAAAAAAACTAATTACCACTTAATGTTGTGATTTGGTCCTATGTATATACATATTTATATTAATTGTAACTATTTAATAAAAAGTATCTAAAATAAAATTTTTCGTTGTTGATCTAAGTAGGAATTGACTTAAAAACTATTTTTTTATATTACTTGTTTACTTTGTCTACGTTTACTTTTAAAACATTCATTTAAACTCGTGAGCAAAATTAAGAAAATTGCAGATTATTTTTATTTTTACGAAAAAAAAGTTATTAATAACGCCACTGAACAATTATGCAAGTATTCATCTTCAAATAGACATTCATAATACATTACAAACACATTCCAGCAATAAGTCATTGGATATATGCGTTGAATGGCATACTCGATCACCTGATCTGAACCTATTGTATTTTTTTCTGAGGAGGTACATCAAACAAAGAGTGTGTACAACCCTTCCATCAACGTTGCAGGAACTTTAAAACCGTATTACGGATGCTTGTGCCACCATGTCACGTGCCAAGTTGAAGAAAGTACAGCGGAAAATGCAAACCCGTGTCCAGATGTATATTATTGCGAAAGGACACCATTTTGAGCATGAAAGATAGATGAGCTTCATTTCCGGAAAGTGCAGTTTTGTTCAACGCGATCGAACACCTCTATGCTTTTCATTTGTGTTATTTTTATGAGCTAGATGTTTGTTTTTGGTGCTGAACAACTTTGTAATCGACATTTTCTTGCATTCCGTACTATTTTTGAGATAAGAAATCTTCCTAATTTATCAGCCAGGTGGAGCTATAAACAAATTTTTCGTGCAGCACATGACAGCTTTACTATACCTAGACCCCACTTTCATGACCGTAGCTGTAATCGTTCATAAGTTATTGGATATATATAACAATGGATTTTAGCGAACACACTTCACATATATGCGTGTGTGAATTTGTGCATAAAATCCTTAAATAAAAGAAAAGGAATATAAGTTAATTTTATACTCAGAAGCGAACTGTGATTTTTGAATAATTTCAATAAAAAGGGAATTGCATGAAAATTGATATTTTTGACTGAAATTTAATCTCCAAATGGAGAAGAAATGGGCACAAAACTTTTGAAAACCTATCTGACACTAAACTTTGCGTTCATCAAAATGTATATTTAGTTACTTGTGCATTGAATGAAAAAAAATATTCAACATGTGGGGTGTAATCGATTCATTTTCGAAAATTTTATCATAATGCTCCAAATTATTTCAATTTTTTCTGTAACTAGCTGTACAAAATCGTACACACGATTTTTATCTAAGAAATGAAAGATAATTACTAAAAGGGTATTTCATAGTGATTTCAGTAATGCTTTTTAAAATAAAGTGATAAATTTTGAAGTTGAATGATATCTGATTTAACCACTTCTTTTCAGGATTTTTTCAGCAAAGCATAATCATATAAGTTCTCTCTTCCCCCTCCCTTGAATTTTTAAACTGACATTTTCTCTGTTTATTTTTTGTTCACAATTGCTTCACAACGCTTTTTCGCTACACTCAGATGACAAGAAAAATTATGTAATAGCAAATTTATGTTAATTAATCATAAATATTTTTTTATGTATATTTCTTTTTCTAACATATTCTTTAGATATAATATAGGACAGGGACTGTTTAAGACATGCCTTACCTCAAAAATACACAAGCGGACTATAAGCGATTAAAAAGACTATGATAAGTCTTCTACTACATTTAACTCTTCTAGAAGACGATTTCTGAAGCTCCTATAGTCTCCTATAGTCTATACGCATAAGTGTATATTCTATACACAGGAAAGGAGTTCAAAGAGAAGAAACAGTGTAATAATTCACCATCATATTAAAAGAAAAGGATTTCTATCTTGTTATGAAATCGTACATTAGTTCTAACAAATAAGTTTATGATAAGTCATTTAATAAGAAGAAAAATAGCACTAAATATTTTTTTTTTGAAAATAGCTATTAAAATTATATAAAATTTTTTATTTCGTAACATAACTTCACTTGGATACAATTATTTAATGTTTATTTTGAATTTTTTGAAGAATTTTACAAAATTCTGAAATTTGTTAATCTCACTGATTATTATCTAGATATTTCAAATATGTTAAACTGAATCTCTGCTTTCTAAAGAAAAAAAAAGCTTTAAACGGTACGAATGTACTAGAACATTAAATAAATGAAGTAATGTATGAAATGATTTAAATGGTCGCAATTTTCACATTAAAACAAACATTAATCGTTAGAATCTTAATTGATATGTTCAATAAACTTCCTATTTTAGTCCGACATTTAAAATATTTGTAAGATTACTTTGAAAATATTACTAGGATTAAAGTTTGAGTTTTAGCATGAAAAAATGCTTCAAAAACAGGGACATACTTAAAATTCAATGAAATATATGACTCTACAGTTAGAAAAAAATAGCTAAAAAGTGTACAGACAATAGATTTAAGTGTACAGACAATTTAATATTAATTACTTTTTTCATGATTGTATTATAAAATATTTACAGTGATTTGTGATTTTTATTTTAATCTTAAAAACATTTTATTTCTACATTTCTTGAGAATTCATAATATCAATGATCTCAGAAATGTTATTTTTAAGCCGTATACTGATCAGCAGCTTCAAGTTTAATAAGATTTCAGAGTCATATTTTGCGTATTCAAGAAATACGTACAGTTAAAAATTTTAACCTTATTTCTTTTATTTCTAATTAATAAAAATAAAATCCTAACTAAATTTTCCTTGGAAAGAAGAAAGCCCTCTCTCTCTCCAACTTCTTAAGATTATTTGAACTTGTTTTATAACCCAGAAAATTCATCTTCCCTCACCGCTTTTTTAAAAAATTGCTGTTTAATGAGTATTCTTGTTTGGCTATTTTGGAGATATTTTCCATTTCAGAGTTATCTTTCGAGTTATTTTTATCTCTATTTAAATCGTAAATTAATATTTTCTTTCCTTTTTTTCTTTTTAATATTTTTCTCAAAAAATAAAAATAATTTTGAAATGAAGTTATAGAACGAAATAAAAAAAACTTGAACTTTAACTTAAATATTTCTATATTTTATATATATATCTTCAAATCCCATTCAAACAATTTTTAATTCCTGGAAATTATTTTCTAGTCTATTTTTCTTTTATCTTATCTGTAGTACTTTTAAAATTTTGCTCTTTCCTTATACGGGCTTCAAAGTTTTGATAGTTCATCTTCAAGGAGCGAAGATTTCCATTCTTTTAAAATATAATTCTTTGTATGTAATAAAAATGGAAATAAATCTAAAAAATTATAATATGGAACGTAATTTTATAATTGAATTATAAAAGAAATTAAGTATTTCAACGTAAAAAGCACACACGTACCTCTAGTTAATTGTAAGTCCAGTGACGCTATGATAGTCAGATTGTGTTGTTTTTACACGTGTTAGTGAGCGTTCAAAATGTTTAAGACTACTGCCGATCTCGCTGGCTATGAAGTTAGGTTCACAAGCAAGGAATGTTAAGCCACAGTTGAAATTCACTGACAACTCGCAGAGGTTATGATGAAAATGTAAGGAGTGATAGAATGGTGAGAAAGTAGGTTCAACAGTTTACTGATGGGCTCACCAATGTGTTCGTGACCAGAGGTCGCCAAAGTGGAGAAAATTTCGCTGGTCCCCAGAAAAATGTGGAATAGACTCACTTATCACGTTATTCAAAACGGTACTATTTACCGGAAATACCTAGCAGATTAAATGTATTTCTTTTTCGATTAATGTTAGTTACTCTTTTCTAATGATGCTCAAATTGAAGACATTTTTCTAAAGTTAATAAATGGCCAAAACGATGAATTTTTCTTAGTTTTGAAGATTGCTGAATACACTTAACAAAAATGAATAATAATAACTATAGAAGACAAAAAAAAAATAGTTTTAATAATTTATCTTTCCGGGACAGATAAGAGTATTTTATACATATGTAATCGGATATCGATAAATTGTGTAAGGATAAACAGAAAGCAAAGACAAAGTTATGAACTCGTAACTTATTTTATTATTAGATATGTTTATAAATAATTTGTATTATTAAAACTAAGAAAAAAAACTTTACCTTACAACCATTATATGCATATTATAATAAGAAAAAAAATTCTATAAGATTTTCTACTATTTCTTTTCTATAAGAAAGTATGATTTTCAAAGTAGATTTAAGTGAGTGAGTAAATATTAACATCGCACTGTTCAGCTACTCGAGAGCTTTTGGCGACGGACCTGATCATTTTGAACCACGGTCAAGTGACGAGGACGACACCTGACTTGGAAATATTAGTTTTTTAGTAGTAATAATAACAGATATTTTAACAAACATTTTATCTATGGAAAATCCTTATTACTTTTTTTCTAAAACATACAACAAAAGAAGGTTTGTTAGAAATAGATAACATGGATTGAATCTCTTAACTGTATTTGTAAATAAGTTTTTAAATAATAATTATTACTCTAATTTTTCATCAATATTGAAAAAAATATTTTTACTTAGTTAATAGCAATTGAAATTTTAAATAACTATTGCAAAAAAATTTTAAGCCATATCGATAAATAAATTTTTATATATTTAATGATAATTGACTTTTTTATATAAGGTTAACATACAATAACTATAAATGATATATCTTGAGAATATATATACGGATTTACTGAATGTTTATAATTGGTTTCTTTTCTGAATAGTATTATAAATCATATATTGTGCGAAATAAATATGTTTTAGTAAAGCATTCGTTAA
The DNA here is from genome assembly GCA_019973955.1 of Trichonephila inaurata madagascariensis. Lineage (NCBI taxonomy): Eukaryota > Metazoa > Arthropoda > Arachnida > Araneae > Nephilidae > Trichonephila > Trichonephila inaurata. The sequence goes on along the minus strand of BMAV01023165.1, from coordinate 36,688 downwards.
ATGTTCACATTTTCATTCGAAAAAGTATTAAATAAAAGAAAAAAAATCTTTCTTACTCTTTTAGTTAAAATTTGGATTAGATTTTAAGCGATGATTTAAGTACATCAAATGATATTTAAGTACTTTTGTAAAAGATGGAATTTTTAGAACAATTTCAAGTGCGCCAATATTGAAAGGATCTACAGCACCATTGTAATATACCAATTAAACTGCTCTTAATTTTGGACCTCTTGCAAACAATGAAAGTCAGGAAAATCTCAAACCTGCGCAGTGGTTTCCGGTTGGTTCGCAAAGTTTTGGGGACATGCGCCCTGGTGTTTGTTCGCTTTGAAATCACCTGTGCGCTGGTATAAAACGCGCGGAAGGGAGCGGAAGTCCCCCAAAATTTCCCAGAAGCACCTCCTCTCTTCAAAATTCGCCTTTTCTCTAAGAAAATAGCATTTTGTCAAGTCTAGATTGGTAAGTGCCTTCATTTATTATTATTTTTTTTTATTCTTTAAGCAATACAATAAATTAACACTGGAAAATAATACGCATTTTTTTAATTGCCAGAGGATTTAATTAATAGAAATTTTTTTTAAAAAAAATGTGCATAATAATTATTTAGATGCTTTTGATATTGTTTATGAAGTAATTTATTTGTTTTTGATATTTTCTTGGCCTTAAGAATTCAAAAATATTTACATAATTTTTTTTCTAAATAGCAGTTATTATTTTTTTAACAATATATATGTATTACAAACTCCATAAAAATATATAATTTTGAAAACTACAAAAGCGATACTTTTGCAGCTACCTTCAAATTTGTTAAGAAAATATTGTTTTTCACAAATTCTTTTCTTAAAAAAAAGTTACAGGCTTGAAATTTTGTAGTAGATATATTTAACAATACACAGTTAAAAAAAAAAACCTGCGTATTTTTAACGTTTCTTAACATTTATAAAACACATCCCCCCCCTCTATTATGTATACGCTCCTTTCTCTATAACCAGAAAATATCGCAAACAAATGATTATATGATCACAAAATTAAAGTCACATTTATGTTTTGGAAATTATTATAGTGAAAAAATAAACTCGAAAATGCGTTCCCCCTAATTGTAGTTGAAACAATATTAAAATTTACTAGAACTCTAAAGATAAAATTACCTTAGGATGTCTTAAAAATTTCAATTGATATTTTTCATTTTGTTACGCTTTGTTATTTCAATTGCTTACTAATCTTAAAAATAATCTTAATAATCAGGCTGTTATATCTTGATACTTTTCGGGTTCACACATGAAAAAATTCAATCTTATTCTAAAAGCGTCATCAGAACGTCTTTTTCAAGAAAATATTTTATTCTAATTTATGATAACGGAAAAAGATTTATTTTAACAATGAGGCTACGTCTTTCCCATTTCCGACTCATCACTACACAATTTTAAACTGTAACTATATGATAAATTTTTAAATATTTGTTTCATTAAATTAAATTTTAGATGTGTTTAGATATAAATATTTTCTTTGAATTTAAAGAAATAGAGGTACAACGTTGTTAAACGATGTCTTTCTGTATGATTTAGCTTTTAACTGCCCCCCCCCCTCACTGAGAAATAATGCTGAATAATACTTTGATGTATCCACAAGTAATCTTTTAATTATCACTAGTCAGAAATTCCATGGTTAACATCATAAATTCCAGTTAAGTTCATCATTAAATACAAAAATGTTATTCCAGTATATAAATATTTATAGAGTAATTAAAATTTTTTCATTGCTTTTAATTTCTTTACGTTGTCGCAGGGAAATGTCCAAATTAGGTATTTCATCAAATCTCTAAAGGAGATGATCAATTCACGAAAGTTGTTAAAATAAGAACTCTGTAAGGGGGTGATTTACCCTAGGAAAATAAGAGATTTGATCAAATTCTTAACGTGTTTCAGTGAAATGATGAAATAATATTAGGTTGGGGAAAAAGAAATCCATTATTTTTTCGGTACATGGCTGTAGTGTCGATATCTTGTGAAGTATCGATCAAACAATTTTAAATTTATGCTCGTTTTCAAGGTGACATTTCTGACTAAAAAAATTATTTTGCTATTTTTGTTTGGTCCATTCAGTTGTGAGTTAAAGGGTGTTAAAATGGAAGTCAGCAAAGAGAAAATTCAGTACATTTTATAGTTTTTCTTTGTTTAAGCGAAAATGCAAGCCAGGCAGCTGAAATTCTCAATGATGTTTATGGTGCCGATACTGTAACAGCTAATTAAAAGCAATTTTGGTTTCGTCGATTCCGTTCAGGCATTTTTGATGTTAAAGTTGCCCCTCGCACAGGCAGGCCCGTCATCAAAAATGTCGATAAAATCACAGAAATAATCGAAGGTGACCGACATGATAGTAGTCGCAGCATCGCCCTGGAGCTAAAGATCGACCATAAAACAGCATTAAGCCATTTGAGCAAAATCGGATTCAAAAAGAAGCTTGATGTTTGGGTGCCACACCAATGAACACCAAAAAAACATGATGGGTCGAATTTCCATCTGCAAAGCCCTGGCCAAACGGAATGAAATCGACCCATTTCTTAAACGGATGGTGACTGGGGATGAGAAATGGGTCACATACTACAATGTTGTGCGAAAACGATCGTGGTCAAAGTGCGGTGAAGCAGCTCAAACTGTGGCCAAACCAGGACTAACATCCAGGAAGGTTCTACTGTGTATTTGGTGGGACTGGAAAGGAATAATTTATTATGAGTTGCTTCCGCATGGCCAAACATTAAATTCAGATCTTTACTGTCAACAACTGGACCGTTTGAAGCTAGCGACTGACCAGAAACGGCCAGAATTGGCCAACAGAAGAGGTGTTGTGTTCCATCAGGACAACGCCACGCCACACACGTCTGTAGTGACTCGCCAGAAACTGGGAGCTTGGTTGAGAAGTTTTATTGCATCCACCATATAGTCTGGACCTGGCTCCAAACGATTACCACCTTTTTCTCGCATTGCAAAACTTCCTGAATGATAAGAAATTGGGATCAAGAGGAGATTGTGAAAATCGATTACTAGAGTTTTTCGTCAATAAAGGCCAAGACTTCCATGAGAGAGGAAATATGAAGCTACCCTTCAAATGGCAACAAATTATACAACAAAACGGTACATATTTGACCCAAGTCGGACAATCCGAAACATGTTAAATAAAGTTTTGAATGTCATGCAAAAATAATGGATTTCTTTTTCCCCAACCTAATATTATCAAGAGTTTAAAAGTGTTTATATGGCACAAATACGGTGTATTATTAAAAGTAAAATAAGTAATACAACAGTAATCATTGAATTACAAAATATTTATTCGAAATTAACAAAATAATTAAATAATTAGGTTGGTATTTTTTTTTAAAAAAAGGAGATTTGTTGTAAAATTTCAAACATTTTTTTTTGTGAATACCTATATAAATATAAATTAATGTTTGTGTGTGTGTCTCTTATACCTTCCTAAACCGTTCATCCGATTGCGATGAAACTTTGGGAAGTGGTTGGACAAATGTCCGCGAAGGTTTCTGAATTAGTAAAACTGTATTCCGATAGATGCCCAAGAGGCGTTGCGGGGGATTATAAGGGGCGTTATAGATAATTATTTCCATTTTTAAACTATTAGATGTACAGTCTTGAAATTTGGTAAGCATATTCCTTTTATAGAGTAGATACCCTGTGAAAATGCCCTCACCTAGAGTGACCTTCTCTTTGATTATTCGCGTGAGCTAGAGGTGTACGATTTTGAAAAGGAACAGACATATTTATATTCTTAATATGTCTTTATTAAGAACTATAACTTAAACTTTTAACAGATTAGATAATGATTATATATGTGAGAATCTACGATGAACAAACACACAATACAAGTAATATCGAATTAACCTTACTCGGACCACTATCAATATCTAATCCGCCTAATATCAATTTCAATAATAACGCCTAATATTAAATAGTCAATCCTACCTTAATCCAATCGTAGCTCCGATTCTAGGGAGTGGCGTCTTTACGCGAGTGCAATGGTATGTACCTCGACCTAATGGCTTTATCTTCGTAATAACCTGTTGGCCGTCCTTTCACAATTGTATCAATCTCTCACATAACATTTCCCAAATTGCCATCTCACTTACTGAAACGTCTGTTATTTAAAAGCTATCTAATTTGCATTTAAACTTCACGTTTCACTTCTTGGGTTTTGGTTGGAAAAGAGTTGCCATTAATTTTGGCCCCTCAAAGTACCCAAAGGACATGTTAAAGAAAAGACGCGTGAGCCCGTCACAACCCGCGACAAAACGGTTTTAATGAAATTCAACGCCCCACCAGAAATGAATCCTGTCAAAGTTAGATTTTTCTCTATATCTGAACACATTTTTCTGATGTATGTACTTGATAAAATAGAAAAGATAGATAGATAACAATAATAAAAATGCGTGGAAACTTTCTTGTGTAGTATTTGGACCCCACTGTGTGTGCGCGCGCGCGTCACGTCAGAAGTCCAGCGCTGCCTGGCACGGACGAGGAGAGAGAGGAGGTAAAAGGGAGGGGTAACAAAAGCGAAAACATAGCTCTGCAAATACTGATTTGTTCCTTTCATCATTTCATTAAAACAGTTCAGGGATTTGATCAATTCAGTTACTTATAACAGGGAAATGACCTCAAGGATGTTTTATTTTATCTTCTGTGAATTGAACGTCTACCTTAGAGGTTTGATGAAATCCCTAATTTCAACATTTCCCCGCGTCATATAAATTATACAGTTGACCGTGGTGTGGCCGTGGTAGCCGAGTGGTCAAGGTATCAGGTCGTGGCTTGCCTTGTCACGAGTTCGAGCCCAGTACCACTAAAGACCCGCCGTGTAGGGCAGCGATGCACTTTAAATCTGTCGAGAGCTCAAACGTCCTCCCGTTGGTGTGGTGTGGTAGTTAGGAGAAGGGGGTGCCAGCTCAGCTGTCGTCCACGTCACTTGACCATGGTTCAGAATGATGAGGTCCATCGACGATAACCATCATGTTGCTTTAAAGTGCGACGTTAATAAATACTCACACACTCTCTAAAATTTTAGAATCGAGTGAAGAGTGTTTGATGAGAGAGAGATAATCTGTAAAGGTGTTTTCCAAATTCTCCATAATTGAAAATTTTTTAAAAAAGAAAGACATTCCTCTGAAATTAGGCATTTGGTCTTATGTAGTCAAGATGCTAAATTAAGATCAAATACTACTTGTAGATGATGAAGTAAAGGAAAAAAATTGCTGATCAACACGCTACTGAGTAACAAAATATTTGTATAAGGTTTATTCGAAATATATTACAGTTAATAAACCATAAGAAATTCTATACGAACGCTGTATTTTCTCTTT
>BMAV01023165.1:0-27102 GCA_019973955.1 Trichonephila inaurata madagascariensis | reverse complement strand
TGTTAAATCTAAGGAATTTTTACCTATGGCTTTAAAACATCTCAGCCAGCAGTCATCAGCTTCTCGATCCTTATGGACATACAAATTCCTAATTTTTATAAGTCCTGTGGACCATTAATATTCATTTTTAAGAAAGAAATACTTGTATTTGTATTACAAAGATACAAGAAATTCCGATTTTGTTTTTATATATAAAGTATAGTATAATGATATCATAAATTTAATTAACAGTCAATCTTTGCTTAATCGACTACTTGCTTTCGTTTCGCTCGTTCTATGGAAATATTCGCATGGTTTCTTAGATAAATCTAACGTTAATAAGCACCCATTCCCTCAAATTTATATATATTCATAGAATTATTCTTTTTTATCTTTGAATGAATGATTTAAAATTTGCGAGAGATTTATAAGTCTTATTCATGCAATTTTATAATTTTTATAGATTCTACATATATACTTCTTTATTTGTCAAAAATTTCTAAATTTGTCTAAAATTTAAAAAAAAAGTAAACTATTACTTTCCAAATATGTTTAGCTTTCGACGACCAATAATATCATATAGAGACGATAATGGACAATTTAGATATACTAAGTGGCGTAGAAGCATAACCTTACAATTTGAAAAAGAAAAAAAAAACATTTTTAGGCAGAAGAAAAACAAACCAGTAAACTCGAAGATTTTTCCAACAGATTTTTCTGCATTCGTAATTTTATTTCCTGTCGACATTTAAATACTTTTTTGTACAAACACCGGCTATATCTTTTTAACAAATGCCAATTTTCTTTCGTCTATCTTTTCCTGAACAACAAGTAATATATATGGAAAAAAAAATTAAGTCAATTCCTACTAAGATCAACAAAGAAAATTTTTATTTGAGCTACTTTTTATTAAATAGTTACAATTAATATGACAGAATCACTGCATCAAGTGGTCATTAATTTTTATTCATTATCATTAAGGTATCGTATTGTCATCCAAAACAATCGTGTCTATAAAATTTCAGTTCAACCGAATGCTTTAAAACGTGAGAAAAAAACCTTTTCAAGTATTGACACAAGTCGCCAAAAGGGTCGCTAAGTCGCCAAAAATGATGCGAACGTGATTGTATTTATAATTATTTAAAAAATTAGTTTTAATCAATTAATTTTTATTAATTATAATTAAATTATTGTATTGTCATCCAAAGTAATCCGGTATATAAAATTTCAGCTGAATTGAGCTCTTTAAAAAGTATTTTATTAACGATTGAAAATTCCACCAAAATAAATAAATATATAGAGAGTGTGAGCTAATAGTAGGAATTGAAAAAAAGCCCTCAAACACACTCATCAAAAACTTTGTATGTTTGAGATACCAAAACCATGATGAGATAAATATAGCGTACCAATGTCAAGGAAAAATACCTAATATTATGGATTTAGTATACTAAACGCTATGGATTTCAGTGATGTGCATGAATGATATGTATATTTATTTTTCTATAGGATCTAACATCACCATGAAGACCTGTTATCTCGTCATATCCCTGTTGCTTCTCTTCTCGGTCTCGGACTGCGTCCTTTCAGCTTCCGTCAGAACGTGCATCATGTAAGTCCCACCTCTCTCTTTTCCCTGTCTTAATCCCCTCCCGGGTTTTCCCGAGCTGAGTTCGGACAGGCGACACATACCATCCTGGATCATACCGAGTGTAGCTCGGGCACTGTAAAAATGTACACTGTGCAATCTGTTTTTCACGAATTATTTCATAGGTTCTTTTTATGGTTTCAAATAATTGAAAAGTACCATTCGGTGGAATTTTCTACAAAAAGAAGGCATCCTTCTGACGTTCACGCTTCTCTGAAAAACACTTTGTTGATGACATTCCCCCAACAGAGAAGAAAACTCATCCAACACGACAGTGTATTTTTTGCTGCTGAAAAAGAAACAGTAAAGGAAAGACGTAAGAAGAGAAATAAAATTCTACTGTACAGATTGCGATGTTGGATTATATGCAGTACTGTAGTTTCGAATTTATCGTACAGGATCAATTTTTGATAAATAATTTCATGATCATTTATGTAAATGCAAAAGATGTAAATAAAATTTGTAATTTGTAATGGCCATACAAAAAGCCAACTTTATAGGTAAATACTTTATTTATTTTAATATATATTTTTTAATATTAATTTTGACGAAATTTTTGTATGCGAATAGTGCTTTTTTGCTTAAAAAGATATGTATGGTTGAAAATATATATAAAAAATGACATTTTTTATCCATAATCCAGAAATAAAAAGAGCCTGGAAGGGGTTAATCTAACTAGTAAGTGTCATCAATTAAAGCTTCTTATGACATTAATATCTTCAACGAGTCCATAGAATTCCAAGAATAGAGTGTTTCTTAACTTTAATTGCACTTGTTCATTAATGTGTTTGAAAGCTATTTTTTGTACACAATTTTTTTCTTAAAATATTAATTTTTGTGTCAACCCACGTCAGTTAATCATTTCTTTAAAATGTTTACGTATAAATGATCTCTCATTTTAGAACCCTAATACAAAATATAACTCATGCGAGCCTTGTAAAAATATCAGTATTTTAACTTAAAATTGTAATAACCCTTTTTCTTTGAAAATAATATAATTTTCTTCCTTCATATCAGACTTACTGAATTAATCTAAGCATTAATTAAGCTAATCATTCCTTGTTAAAGAAAGGGGTTGCTCAGATACTGCGTTGGATATTTTCTGATGATGAAGAGCACGAAAAAACAGGTGAAAAATGAATACAATTCCTTCATATTGGCAACGTACTTTTTGAACTAGAAATCTCACCCATGTTCACACTGAAGTACTACATATGTAGTGGTTTTGTCCGTACACAAGAAAGTAGGATTCTTTCTTTCTAACTGTGATTAACAGTTAAGAGGATTAAGACTTTTAAAACTGAAATGACAGTTTTACTTTTTGTGCCAAATAGAATCAATGCATTCTTTTTAGAATGCAGGCAACAAAAAAAGAAAAAAAATATATTGCACAGCTGTTTTTTCCGAAATAAAAACTGTGATCTTAGTACATCTTGTATATCTCACGAAAATATGTAACTATTTGTGGTAACATAATGCATGCGTTTGAAACACTTGGATTTCAAAATAACTCTTGGTGGATAAAACTAAAATTTAAGCATCCTTTAAGGAATTCAATATATTACCTTTATTTTATGTTTTAACAAGAATCCAAAAAAGAAGCTAATCTATGGTGCAATTTCAACAAGATTTTAAAGCCACCATATTTCTCTTATGTTTATATAACTTGGCTTTTTTTATGAGAGAAGGCATTTCTTTCATTTTTAAAATTATTTCTTAAAAATTCCTTATATTTTTTTAAAAAATTCCGGGTTAAATACTTACGTGAAATTAAATATTTTCCCTCTTAAATGAAGAGCAGTATCAGCAGTAAATTTTTTTTAAAGTTTTTATTTAGGATTGACAGATTTTTAATTCCATAGGGCCAATGGTGAAGTTTTTTTGAATGAAAACTAACGATGCTTTTTTTTTCAATACTTCAAATCGAAACAAATAGATTCGTACACATTTATAAGAGTGGAGTTCATAAATAAAAGAAAGTGTCTATATGGAGAACGATGAGTAAAGGTTACTGAAACAACCTCCAGTTTTTTTTAAAATTTTGAAATATTTGCTTGATATAGATAATGTAAATTGCTTTTTTAAAGCCTGTTCAAAATCAATAACTGAATTTTACGCATCCACCTTCTCAATGGAAAGACTTTTTAAGATTTCCATACCGCATCACGATCGCTTCACGAAGAGGCTCATATCAAGACAATGGAAATACTTGAAGCTCTAGTATAGTATCATGACATTAAAGCAACCGCATCAGGACAGCGAAAAGACTTTAAGTCTTTAACTCATACCACAGCTTCAAAACATTCCCTTAACAACAGTGGAAAATCTTCTAAGTTTTGACGCTGCATTACGACTTTAGAAAAAATTTAAGTTATTAATACAGTATTACGATTCTGAGAATTCACACTGCAACGGTAAAAAGATCTTGAAGCTCTGATGCTACATGAGGATTTTAAAACATTCTCCAAATGACGATGAAAAGACTTTTTTAGATATTTATACCTCATACTTCGAAATATGTATATCTTTGAAATATTTACATCACGATATGTGGAATACATTGATGCCTTAGACTGATATTTAAAGCTACAAACTTCGTAGCTTTTAATACATAAAGAGACCCAATTTTATTTATTATTTTTTTTGCATCATTATAATCGTGTTGATTAATGCGATTAACACTCATCAAATAAAAAAAATATTTCGAAGACAATGTAAAACTTCGGGGATAAAGTATCATATTGATTAACATTGCCCATACTACTTGACAATAGTTTAAAGTTATGAGGTATGTTGTCGATAATTCTCGTGTGGCTAGTTCAAATCAATAAGTATTTGAATAATACTTGAGCAAAAACTTTGGGATAACTAGTCGGTGTTTCACGATAGTTAAGAGTTCGTAATCGGCGATGTTTCAGTTGAGTCGCGCGTTCAAATCCCAATTCCACTAAAGAACTGTCGTGTGAAAGAAATGGTGGAAGCACGAAGTCTTTCATTTGGAGAGTAAGGGTCAGGTGTCTACCTCGTCATGTGATTGTGGTTCAACTATCAGGCATAGTGGCTATGGTCTACAGTTTTTATGATGGGCATAAGTAAATAACCGGAATTAATAAAATACCCACAACGAGCAATTAAGTTATTGAAATATTAAACTATTTAATGTTCTAATTAGTATATATAGATAACAAAAATTAACATTAGACTTGTGTGTTGACAGCTACAGAGCATTCTCCTAAGGGCTAGTTATATCGTTTTGTAATAATATTAGGTTGGGGAAAAATAAATCCATTATTTTTGCATGAAAATCAACACCTTATTTAACATGCTTCCGATTGTCCTATTTGGATCAAATATGCACCGTTTTGTTGATAATTTGTTGTCATCTTAATAGTACCTTCTAAATGCCTCTCTCTTAGAATTCTTGGCCCTTATTGGCGAAAACAGCTAGTAATCGATTTTCACAATCTTCTCTTGATCCCAATTTCTTATCCCTCAGGAAGTTTTGCAATGCGAGAAAAAGGTGGTAATCGTTTGGAGCCAGGTCCGGACTATATGGTGGATGCATTAAAACTTCTCAACCAAGCTCCCAGAGTTTCTGGCGAGTCACTACAGACGTGCGTGGTGTGGCGTTGTCCTTATGGAACACAACACCTCTTCTGTTGGCCAATTCTGGCCGTTTCTGGTCAGTCGCTAGCTTCAAACGGTCCAGTTGTTGACAGTAAAGATCTGAATTTAATGTTTGGCCATGCGGAAGCAACTCATAATAAATTATTCCTTTCCAGTCCCACCAAATACACAGTAGAACCTTCCTGGATGTTAGTCCTGGTTTGGCCACAGTTTGAGCTGCTTCACCGCACTTTGACCACGATCGTTTTCCCACAACATTGTAGGATGTGACCCATTTCTCGTTTCCAGTCACCATCCGTTTAAGAAATGGGTCGATTTCATTCCGTTTGGCCAGGGCTTCGCAGATGGAAATTCGATCCATCATGTTTTTTGGTGTTCATTGGTGTGGCACTCAAACATGGAGCTTCTATTTAAATCCAAATTTGAGCAAATGGCTTAAAACTGTTTTATGGTCGATCTTCGGCTCCTGAGCGATGCTACGATTACTAACATACTGGTCAATTTCAATTATTTCTGTGATTTTATCGACATATTCGACGACGGGCTTACCTGTGCGAGGTGCATCTTTATCATCAAAAATATCTGAACGGAATCGACGAAATCAAAATTGCACCTAATTAGCTGTTACGGTATTGGCATCATAAATATCATTTGCAATTTCAGCCCCCTGGCTTGCATTTTCGCCTTTAGCAAAGAAAAACTGTAAAAAGAACTGAATTTTCTCTTTGTTGACTTCCATTTTTAACATCCTGTAACTCACAACTGAATGGACCAAAAAACAAAAAAAAAGCAAAATAATTTTTTTAGTGTAAAATGTCTTCTTGACAACGAGCGTAAATTTGAAATGAAATTGTTTGATGGATACTTTATGAGATATCGACACTATGGCCATCTACCGAAAAAATAATGGATTTATTTTTCCCCAACCTAATATTATCAAAAATTTTGAATGAACTTCGTATTCATAAGATATAAATACTTCTTTGATCCTAATGCGCAATTCTCAAAACTTCAATACATTTGAAAAAAATCATTTCATCAATCAAATATTTTTAATGCCAGATCATCAGAGAAAATATATGAGCCAATAACTCTTTAATTGATATTCATTAAATGTAAGATCTCGAAGCAAATTCTGTTCAGTATGTGATAAAAATCGTTCATTTGCTACTAGCGAAAATTAAAATTTTTCGTCATATTACAACATATTATAATGAATATTAGAATTACAGAAAATTTTGTACCATCATATAATGAGGTCCCTTTCTCACTCAGTTTTTTCATTACTGAAAAATATGAAATGCCTGAGCTACAACAAGATAAAGTTTTTTAAAGAGAATGTCAGTAGTAAATCGTCGTGGGCCTGTTATATGTATGTTTGGTTATTAATATTATTAACATGTCGCTTTAAGGTATCCGACTACGTTCGGAACCATGATTTTAAAAAAGCGCATAAATGTATAATTTTCATGATATTTAGTGTCACTTAGATTAGAATACATGTATAAAATTGTTTTAAGGACATTATGACAAAAAAAATTATTTAAATACAATATTTTGGCAAAAAATTAACTTTTCCAATGTTCTCCTTTTGTAAAAAATGCTTCTGTTGTATTAATATTTTGCCTGTATATAGCTCAGACCTCTGTACAGAGGCTCAACTATGATTTTTGAAAAATTCACATTATTTTCAGAGTTACAATCATTTGAAATAATTATCGGCGTTTTTTTTCTTAAAATTTCTCCCTTCTGTTTTCGTAAAACATGGATAAACCGACTTCCAAGTTATGCATTTCAAAAGTTCTAGTTGAGCCTCTGTACAGAGTCTGAGCTGAATACAGGCAAAATATTATTAGAATAGAAGCATTTTTCACAAAAGGAGAGCATTTGGAAAAAAAGTTATTCTAAGTTAATTTTTTGCCAAAATATTGTGTTTGAATAATTTTTTTTGTCATAATGTCCTTAAAATAATTTTATACATGTATTCTAATCTAAGTTACGCTAAATATTATGAAAATTATACATTTATGCGCTTTTTTAAAATCACGGTTCTGAACGTAGTCGGATACCTTAAATTTTTTCTCTTGGGGAGTATTGACAGTATTTACTGAACAATTTAAGAGAATACAAATTTCTGGAGAGATTTTTTAAAATTAGTTCGCATACATTTGAGTAATGAAAAGAACTAAAAAAAAAAAAAATGAAAATGCTAATTTCTTTTAAATCAAAGTAACTGCTAAAAATTAACAAGGAAATGTTTTGGACTCAGCACTATTGGTATGCATGTGTAACCTTACTCTTGAACGTACCAAAACAAAATTTTAAGTCAAAATAAAATTGCAATACTTATGCTAAAAAATTAAAAAATTATTGTTTCAAATGAGATTTTATAAACTTTACGTAAGCAGATTGGCCTTATTTTTATAAAATAAACTCCCTGATTTAAATATTTTATTTCCCAATTTTATTTAACTTGGATGTAAGTTTTTTTTAATAATTTGGAGGAATCTAGCTGTTTTTAGCACTGTTTTGTTGATAAATGTTAAATGATATAATCTTTTTAAAATGAAAGATTCTCGGGAGAAAAAAATATTTTTTTCACAAGTATTATTTCCCTTTCTTTAGTGTCCTTTTTTTAAATTTCAATTTCATTTTTGATTTCCTCGTCGGATAATTGGTATGACGTCTGTGATAGGATTATATATATATATATATATATATATATATATATATATGGTCAATAAACAAGGGCAATCGATTTCTGAAAACACTTCAAAACAAATCGAAATTTTTAATGTTTTGATCATCATCATGATTTCAATGAAGGATTTTATTGCAAAAGGACATAATTACAATAAGTCAGAAAAAACCGTTAAATTATTACAATTTCTAAATAAAAAATATTCAATTATTTGGCATCACGATATTTCATTGCGTGTTTTTAAGAAACTACTCGTATCTTTACATAAAGAAACAATTTCGAATTTCCTTTAGAAAACAATTTCGAACTCCCTAAATATAGAAGCAACGTGTGTTACTTTCCCTGCAGGGTTTCTTTCCTTGTAGGAAATCGAATTTTTTAGTTATCCGCGCGATTAAGGCTGTTTTCGCCATATGTACAAGAGCATGAACTTGAAGTGGAGCACATTTTCGGACAGAAAAATGCTTCAACTTTTATAAAAATTTGTGACATTGTAACGCATGCATTTGTTTATAATACAGTGTTTTCAAAATTTCAAAATATTTCATAAATAATTAGTTTTTCCTTTTAACATGTGAAGGGATAGCTCATTTAACATTTCGGTATAGGAGAAAAATTGCGAAACACATTTTATGAAAGAAAAATGTATTAACTCGGATAACAATGAATAGTATCATAAATAAGTGATTCTGTACAGGATAGTGAAGCCAAAATATAATATTAATGTTGGAGTACTTTTATATCTAAAAAAATATTCCTATGTATTATGAATTTCGAGATTTTGTGTACAAATTTTAAAATATCACGTGAGGAAACAGATACTATACTGTTCGAATTAACGGGGGAAACAATTGTTTCTAAACCTTGGCGTTTAATCATTACATATTTTAAGTAGACTGAAAATCTCTATATTAGTACGAAGCCTGTCCTCTTTGAGCAGAAATGACCCCGTGAACTCGTTTTGGCATTAATTACACCAGTGTAGTACGCATGTTCTTGACTTTATCATCGATGAAGTATACTTGTTCATCAACTTTTCTGTTGTCTCGTGCAATTTTTCCTAGCTAGAAGATTCTTGAGAATACGCCATAAGTTCTCAATGGGATTTAGGTCTGGTGAAAAACAGGTCAAACAAGCACTTGTATTTTATTTTCTGTTTCAACAAGCATTTGTAGTTTTTTATTCTGTAATTAAAAATCTGCACTGATATCGAATTATGACACAGAGTCAAATCCTGCTGAAATGTTCCGTCAAATGTTATCATGAATTGAACAATCATACTATGTAATATTTCTATGTATTTGATAGAAATCATCATGCCTAAAGAGAAACTAAATTTCCAGTACCATTTGTTGTGAAAAAATCTCAAAACATCTCTTCAGAAGGATGTTTTACATTTTGTTGGATATGATCTCTGGTAAGAGAGTTTCATCTTCACTTTGTCTTACTGCACTTGTTTACTTCCCCAAATAAGAGTGTTTGATCATTGAAAATTATCTTCTTCCAGTAGTTAATAGCCCAAGATCGATATTTTTTTGGCCCACGCTTAACGTATTTCCATCATTTTCTGCATTTGTAATAGTTTTATCTTCGAGCTCTTACGAACAACTTCCAGAGGCTTTTGCGAACAAGTGAGGTATTCATTTCAACACTACACTCTAATAAATCCTTTCGAAGGTCTATGCTTGTCTTCCGGGAATTTATTTTGCAATTTCTTATTAGAATTTATCAGTTTCTCGGGTAGTTTTCCCCTTGCATCCACATTTTCCTTTTCTTTTTAGAGATGTTCCGGAATCTTAAAATGTCCTTAAAACTCTTGAAACACTTGATTTGCCCTCACTAACTGCCGTAGCTATATCTCTCACAGTCATAAAAGTTTGTTCGTTCAGAGCAATTATTTTAAGACGTTTCCTCGGAGTAATATCTATCTTTAAAAAGCAAAAGTAATACGTATTACACGGAACGCAAATTATAACCACCAGCTGCCGCACTGAAATGCCAACAATTGAGCTACTGATACACTAAAACCACTTAAAGGAGTAAATTATAGTCAAAGTCGAGCTGTCACACTACTTACAGGCAGATATAACCGATTTGTGGCAGTTCGGGACATCATTGGTAATCACATACTAACTAAGACAAGATAAATATGTTTGTCCCAATTAATTCGAACAGTATAGTATATATCTGTTCTAACTTAACAATTAGAAACTTACCCTTAACTTATCTGCGCAAGTAAGACACAAATATAGGTTTCTCAACTAATCTAGTATTTGAAAAAAAAAAGTTTTATTAATTGAAATTGCAACACAAATTATGTATATCATTAGTCTATCTGTATATAAATGTGTTTTTAGTAAATTTATTCATCGGAATTCGTCAATAAAAGTTATACTTTATTTATTTATCCATTTATTAAAATTTTCTTTGAAAATTAATGATTTAAAATACAACTGTGAATATTGCTTACTATCCATTTATATAATATATAAAGATTTTAAAAATATTTTTAAAAAAAAAATGAAAGTTGTGCACTTTTGAATAATTAAAATTAAATATTCCAAAATAAAAATATTTTAGTGCCAATAAGAATACGAAAATTTTTATCATATTTTTTAACTTCTCTCTTATTGAAATATTTTAAGATATTAAATCTCCATTAAAGAACATTAATTAACTGAAAATAAAGAAAATCTCATCGAAATTAAAATGAATGTAGTTTAATAGAGAGAGTAAAAATAGTCTAATGGTGTATTTAAATAGTTCACAACGTTTATGTATTCCAAGAAACCTCTGAGAATAAATAAACAAAACCAAGTTTACTTCTTGAGTTTCGAGTAATGTTTAATAAAATTGAAATTCGCGATATTCTGCTCATGTTTGTGTACTCTTTTTCGACATAATTTCTCGTATTTCTTTTAAATAGATTTATCTGTGTGTTTGTGTACTTCCCGTCAAAAATATTTAAAAAGCATTTACTTTGATTAGAAACAAAACAACAAAAAATGCTTGAATAAAAAAAATATTTACTACATAGAATTAATTTAATGAAACATTTTCTTAAATTTCGCAGCGAATAAATAAAAGCATGTACATTTTGACAAAGGCGAGATAATATGAAAATGGAATATCTAGCAATCATTTTCAGAGTTCTATCATCGCATTTTGGATCCCCGGGAATTTTTCACATCATCTCTATGCATTATCTCTAGATGTTTCATTTTTTTAAGAAAAGAAAGTCTAACTTCATTTATCGATAAGAGGATTTGATAAGAATTAATGAGATTTGGCAAATGTTTCTGCTCGTGAGTTTGGTTTCCGCGTCAGAACAATTTAATCAAAATTTAAGGTTATCAACTGGCAATGTGTCAAAATTAAGGTCGAACTTCTTGAAAAGGAATTTCAGATACACATTCACATCTGCCGCTAAAAGAATTCAATGCTTTCAATACAAAGTAAAACAATTTAAAAAAAGAAATAAAAGCTTTTAAGACACATTTCGAAGCACTTTCACTAGGAAATACGTATTCTGTGCAGTTTGAAAGAATTCGGTTGAAGCGCGAATTTGCATTTGCTTTGTCTGATTTTTTGGTGCAAAAATATTTGAATTGAAGAAACAACTTGTCTTCTAAATGAAAGAATTTGCTATTAAGAATTAAAATAGACTCAAACCAAAAGAATAAATTAATATTGTTGTGTTCATTAAGATCGGTGTTTCTGCATTAGATTTTTAAAGAATCTTATCACTTCATTTGTGATAAAGTATTGTACGAAGTATTTTTAAATTAAAAAATATCTGTAGTTATTAGAAAATATAAATTACTCATTGGCACAGGAATTTTGTGTTTACTAATTAAGGTTTATATTTAAGATAGGATTAATTACTGTGGGAATGAGAATTCATTTCCTTGAATTTATACAGATGTAATTTAAAATTAATAGCTTGAACACTATTGGTTCATAAAACTCTTTGCAAGCTGTGTATGCTTTTCAGTAAAAGAGGATTAATAGTGCATTGATTTCCGAAAATAATTATTATATGAGGACTTTATTTAATTTTAACTTTAATTTTGTAAGAGTATTTTAAATTAAATATCATATTTACGTGCTTTAGAAATGTCATGTGAAGTATATTTCTTTAATAATAAGTTCGTTTAAATAATTCAGTCGAATCATTCCTGTTTTAATTTGAAATCTCAAATATATAAATTATGTCAGCATTCTTATATTCATATTTATTGATTATGAAACTTAATTCTTACTTCAAATATAAAATTTAATTTTTCGTAAATTTCTAACACACGCGCAGTGCGTTAGTTCCAGTTTTTAAAACTTATTCTTTCTCAAAGTCTCATTTTAATTTCTTTAAGTATTTAAATGAATCAAATCAAAGTCCCCCTCCCTTCTTTTTTCTAAGTTTAAAATTGGTTTTACTATGAAAATTTATCCTTTCATGAAGTAATTAATCAATAGATGCATAATAAGTAATTTGCATATTTAAATACAGCAGATTTTCCATGATATTCTTCATTGTATTACGAAAATAAATTTTAAAACTGAATGCTTTTGTTTAAGATATTATTCTAAAGAATCATTGTTAGCTGGTCTGCTTAAATAGTTTTACAACAATACTTTAAAAACAGATTTTTTTTATTTCGAAATACTTATTCGTATTACCTTATACTCATATTTTTTCTCTTTTTTATTTTATTGCTATCTAAAACTTCAATTTATAAGTTTAAGAAATATTTTGGATTTATTTTGAAAAAAATGTGTTATACAATATTTTATATTTTAACTTCTAAGTATATACACTAAAAACTGTTAAGAAAAATACTGTAATTTGAATATGTAATCTCAACGTCAGTCCAGAAAAACTCGCTAGAATGACAATGATTTCTTCTGCAATTTTTTTTCTTTAATATATTTAATGTAAGAAGCCGATTCTTTTCCACAAAATTCTAAACACATACTGGATAGTTAAAATTATTTTTATAATATGATTCAGTTAAGAATATTTTTCTAGTACTCTTCATCCATCTGGCAACAATCTAATCTCTTATTTTTCATGGTATTGAGTAGCAATATTTGCTGCAGATAAAAATTGAGTGTTATTCGTCGTTCAATTTTATATTTGTGTTTTTTCAAGTTAGAATAATCATTGTTTAAAAGTCGTATTTCGTGGGATTATTTATTGTAATATTTTTCCGCCATTAATCGTAAACGAAATTTGTGTTCTATATTTTTACTTAAGCCATTATAGATCTTTTATTTATTTAAAAAAATTGTAGTATTAATATTTCATTATTTAATATTTACTCTTACTCTAACTTTTGATATTTTAAAATTACTTTTATTTTAGGGGTGTTAGGCAACAGAAAAATTCACTTTGCTATTGTTTTAATGTAATAGGCTTATGTTCTTATTTTTAGACATTAAGATATCATATTCCGATAAAAAAAAAGACTGAACAATTTTCATACAAAGAGATAGTTTCAGAGAGGGGGGGGGAATAACGTATCCTCTTCATTAAGAAATATATCCTACCGATCATATTTAAGTTTTAAGACCTCACACAAAGCTTATTTTTGCAACTATGTAATTTTCAAAATCAGCAGCATTGCTATTAATTAATAGAGTTTGGTAAATACCTTTAGCATCCTTAAAAAATAAGCAATATAACGAAAAAAAATTATACAAGTTCATTGGGAAAATGATTTTAGAATTTTCATGTTAACTATATTTGGACTATTCCTAGAATCGTCATCTTTCAAGTTAATCCTTGTTTTTAATTTGAGAAAGATTTTTAAAATATTTTTACCATTTAAATAGCATATATTTTCTTTGATATAAGAAGAATACGAGAAAAATAATTAAATTTAATTGTGGTTATAGCCTATAAACTATAAATAAAACGAACGAGAGATATATGTGTACTAAATATGAACGGTAAAATCGAAGAATTTCAGCAGATATCATCTTATGTAAATATTGAAAAGAATTTAAAAGCAGTTTCCTATAGACAAAGAAAGGTTATTAAGAGTTATTTATTGAACGGGGCCAAGTTCGTTTGGATTCCTTTAAGAGTATACGAGAAATATTATATTTACATAGAGTACATAATAACACACTTCCGATATTAATTTGGTTAGTGACGCTGCTTGCTGTACCGCTTGGCTTGGGTTAGAATCCCGCAGAAGGCATGGATGTTTGTAAGTGTATAGTGCTTGTGTGCATGGGAGTACTTTAAATAGCCATCAAGCCGCAGGTCCACTCGTGAGGTTGGTGGAAGGGGAAGAGAGGTGGAAAGGCCCTGACTCCCCCTTGGGTATTTACTGTAAACGTTGACCCTCTCAATGTGCTGACCAACGAGTCGTACAACATTAAAATTAAAAAGAACAGCATTAGCATTTCAGGTTTTCAAAAATATTTATGGCATTTGTTATGACTTGAAAAAGCAATGGAAATTTATATGAAACAGATTTAACATCCACTATGATTCCTCAAAACTCCTTTTAAAATAAAATTTTAAGAAGTCTTTATTTTTTAAGACTTACGCTCCTTTTATTTCTCTCGGGGGAAAAGGACCAAGTATTTTTCTACCAAAGTAAAACATGCAAACTACCTCTTAAGTAATTTTTAAATATTTTTAAATGAAATTTTTTAAGTCTATAATTATTCTTTCTACACTTATAGTCTGCACTTTATTTATCGCATGATATTTCAAGAATATTAGTTATTTTTAGAAGGGCTGTTTACAGCTCAAAGTGAGAAAATTTCGAGTATAGTCTTTAAGTATTTTTTTTTCTTTCTCTATTTAAGGTCTGTTTTCCTCCCTATATATAAGTGTACGTTGAATAAAAATTTAAAATAATCTAATTTCTGTTTCAAAAGTCGTATTTGATTTAATTTGCACAAAAGTAGAACTTGTTTATTTGGTTCTCTGAAGGAAAAAACATATATGTCAACATACGACTAGCCATTAGGAAAAGTTTAAATATTTTCCTTTATACATGTCTAAAAATGTTATGAAGTTCCAAGAAACTTCCCTTGGCACTTTATATACGAGAGTGGTACTTATATAATAAATTAAATGGAAGTGAACAAACAATTAATTAATATAATATGAAAGCTAAAATAGTTTTTTAACTAAAAACATTTCCAGTTCTTAAATAAACAAAATTATTATTGTTATGATAATTTTGAAATTGATAAATGTTTTAATTATTTACTTTTTATAAATAGAATACTTATTCTTTAACATAATAGCTGTTGAATTTGTGTTTAATGTAGTGTCGTAAATCCTTACATCGAACTTTGAGGTCCAGCGTTTGACTTAATATGCAAACAATTATGCTACAGATTATGAATTAAAATAATATTATGCATTACTGTTACACCTTCTGAATAATTTTAATTTAAAATAATAAGTAGAGTTGTCGGAAATCCTCCCCTGCCATCCTAAATATCTGAATTTTTTAAAAGATTTATTATAGAAATCGTTCTATATAAAAAAAGTCTTAACATCTTCTGTATTCAATGACATACAAAAGTTCATTCGAAATTCAATATACTTTTTGTAATACATATATTAAGAAGGAATTAACAGCTGTTATAAAAAAAACAATTTAATGTTTTATGTAATTTTACTTTTAATTTAAATTTATTTTAATTTACTTTCTTGTTTTTCTCCTACTAATAAGTAATCATCAAAAAACTGAAGACAAAATTCATTTAAGAGGAAAATACTTCCATTTATAACAATGTATCTCTGTGGAAGCAAAGTAATTGCTGCTACAAAATAAAGTCAAATTAAATTGACGTTTGATTTGAGAAATAAACTTACCTTTACGAATTTATAGCCCTTGTAAAGTCTCTGTGAATCGAAAGATACAGTTAAACTCCCACACAACAAGTACAACTTACAAATTTACAGATCAAAAAGCCTTTTTCTTTCTTGAAACAATTAAAAATAACCCAACACCAGGCATTCGGATTTCCATTGAAATGCAAATCAGAAAACGCTGCTTCCTCTCTCTAATTTTCATTCATCGACTCAGTACATTGATTATCGGCGAATTATCTAATTCAGAGCAATTTTCCACGAAGACGATTGAAATTCTACACCAAAATAGACAGTGAAGTTCCCTAGAGATATCAATCCGAGTGAAAAAGACGCCATTTTACCTGTTCTTGATGAATTTTCGCCGTTCGAATTAATGATTGTTCCATAATAGTCGCTGGTAATTCTTATTATGCTCGAGTAATATTCTTATTCGAGTCAAGCTAATAATAGGATTTTAGGACCCATCCATGGTAAATAAATTTCAAGTTCAATAATATTTTTTGTTACGGTTTTTCTTTAAGAAAAGTGTAATGCTTGCGAGAGATAGAACATTAGTAATAATTATTATGAATAAATTTTTGAGAATAATGATTATTTATGCTAACATTCGTAGTAAAAAAAATCGATGACAACGCAATAAGCGATTTAAAAATTAATGCATAATAATGCAAAAATTAGTATCAATTAAAAGATATTACGTAAAAGTAGCTCTAGGGCAAAATACAACTTTCTTCTATTAATTTCAAAGGGATGAGAATTTTTTACATTTAATCTTAAGGTAGCTGAAATATCAAATGTAAATGAATATATGCATCTAAAGCTGTTCTATGAATCTAAAGCATAGATATTAAAAAATTAAACGTGGAAATAATTGCAAAGATTGTAAAAATTAGCATACCTTTAAATGTTCCACTCTCTCCCTAAAAAAATATTGGTCATTGTTTTAAGAAACACGTTATTGAATTGATTTTATCTTAGACAATTTTTGATATTTATTCATAAAATGAGTTTCAACAAAATATATGTGTAGGATTTATTTATGAGGGTTTCATCAGTTAAAAAAAAAAGAAAGATTCACATATCTATCGATTAGAAACATTTACCTTAATGAATACCCACAGAGTGACTAAGCTCTTCTAATATATATTGTGAATGTTGACTATATAATGCATGTGTAATTTTAGTACGTTGAAAAATACAGAAATATCAAATTGTTTTCGTACGCAAATCTCAGATTAAGGAACAAAAAACAGACGGAATCGTTTCTTTTCTTTTGTTTAAATCTTCTATTTAATTTAAAGTTATTTTCCATCCCATAGGTAGATTGATGATCCTACATGTCTGAGCGTCTTGTTGTATTTCTGTGTATGTTGTGTAATGCTTTAGCTCGGTCAATTTTAACGTAAAACTATGTTGCTTGTAATCCTCAAAACGATAATCACTGCTCTGCTTTTAAAAAACAAGTCAAAACAAATGATTAAGGTTACGTGTATTTTAATTATTTTTTCGTAGATTTTCAGATTATATATCAAAATATTCAAAAATCTTAGGGTGAATGTCATTTCACAGAACCTTTTGGTTGGTGGTTTTTCGGTCGTAGTTTCTACTGCACTACAATAACTACTTTAGTCTGTATTTTAAATCGAAAATAGAGATTATGTAGAGCAACCATTTGACATTCTTGTTTTCAAAATGTGTGGTAGACGAAAGTCTTAACATCTCTGTAGGGCTTTCTTTGACATAATCCTGGATCCATCCATCTTCCTTCTTGACTCGACGTCAGACAGAGCTTCGTGACTCCTTTTCCACTGTCACGAAATTTCTTTTCTGGATGGCAGCCGAACAATGTAAATAAAAAAGGGAACCGAAGTCAATATGTTAATATTTCTGAAGAAAGATACGAAGCAATAGGATTGTGGCATAAATTAAAATTCAAGCGAGGGTCAGAAACTATGGACATTTTATGATTTTCAAAAGAATAGTCATTGGTATTTGAAATTCTTAAATTAAACCAAGCCTAAATAATAAAGAGGAAAAAATGTTAAAAGCATAGTATCATCTATACCAATAAATTATCACAATTATCCCTAACAGTATATAAAACATCCAATGTGAGGCAACAAATAGAGGTCTTCCAATCGATTGAAAATTAAAATACTTGCTTCATTCGAGGGAGGGGGGTGGGGAGGCTCCAATGAAATTCTTGAATCCCGGAATATTGACCCTTTAAGTAGGCCAATTTAACAAGATAACATATATTAAATTTTTAATTATGTCTAGGACAATATGAGGGCTATTGAGATTCTTCCAATCTTTATTAGAGAATTAGAACTCAAACCAGCATCCCAACATTGCCATTTACAAGATTTGCAGATTCAAGCCAATTTATCTATGTTTCAATAAAGATACTTGAAGATATTTTAGAGAATAGCGAGTGATTTTCGCGTTCATTAGATTAATTAAAATTAAAATTAACCGTTTTACTACTATTTATACACATTTTAACACTCTTTATCTAACAGTTTTAGAACCTGTCGTATTAGATGAATGAAAAAATAAATCACAATGAAGCACATTATAGTTCTTCTTGTGCTATTATTCGAGCAGGTATAAATTACTCTTAGATATTTTATATATGTTTGTGAAAAATACTAGCAGACTATATGTATATATATATTGAATATTACACAATTCCTCATACAAATTTAAAATAAATAAAAATATATCACAGCTGTATCCAAGCAGTGTTAAAAAGTGGAGAAAAATTTAAAACACTTTTGTTGGAAGGAAAATATAATTCTAAGTCTCTGTGTAACTATTACACGCATGTGTGTATTTAACAAGCTGTGTCTTTATTATTTATAAATGTTAAAAAATGTGCATTTTTTTTCTTTGGCTTAAAAGCTAAGTCACATTTTGCATTAAAGTACAGGAGGAGAGCCTATTGCTTCAAAAATTGAAGCATTCACATTAAAATAAGTGGCAATATTTTCTCGCAATATATGTGTTAAAATGTTCAGTAATTCTTTATTTTAGATATAATTTCTATTCAGATTTTAATATTATCTTTGATTTATCTCAAAATACAGTGGTACTTTTATTGTAGGAAAATTAAATATAGTATAGTTAAAGTCGTTTCATATGAAAGTGAGAGGACTGTAATATTTTTTCCCGTTAAAAAAATTTCGAGTAAAAGGATATTGCAAAAAAAAAAAACCATATGTTTATTAACAATTATTTTATTAGAGGGCATTTTATTTACATAGATATGCATATAGGCATGCATTTAATAAAAATCAACGAAACAAAAACATTTACAAGAATTTAATGAAATTTAATGCATAATTTTCAAGTTTTTTAAAAAACAAAACATTTTTTGAGTTTTTGGAATATAATCTGATATTTTTTGTATTGTCTTTTTTTAGCATCAAATTGTCAATTGTTTGATGTCATCTTTTTTTTATTCCCTTGACCATTGGACTGTGCGTCTAAACAACTGCGCTTACTTTTCATGATGTTCCTCATTTCGGATGAAAAAGGGAATAGGAGCTGCGTTATTTATTTCATTTTGGTCACTGGAATTTACATTAATGATATTTTTTTAGCTTTGAACAAACTCCAAAATGTGTTTGTGTGCTTTACACAAATTATCATCACCTATTGCAACAAATTCTTCCGAAGAGATTCTGTAGGACAGTCCAATCATTTAGAAAGTTTATCAAACATTTCATTAAGTGTTTAGTGTTTTCCGTATTTTGATCATTCCCAGAAGGGAGATCTTTTCGAGTTAAGCGATTTTTGTTTTGTGTTAAGAGAAAAAAAATCCATGAAAATTCATAGCAGTTTGTCGGGAACGTTGTATTATGTTTTACGCGTTAAACGTATTTCTCTGTATTTAATATTGTCGTCAGTTAAATAAACGCAAATTACACTAGCGTCTTTACAATAATTTAAAAAGTGTTGCGTAGACGATTGTGAAATCAAAATAATTAATGCTGCATTTTCTTTATTTGAAAAGCTTTGCAATTTTGTAATTTATTTCTTACCATTAGGAAAAGGCAACCTAAGTAAAACCTTTTATTATTTTTATTCGGAAATATCTTTTTTTTTTAAAGTACGAAATTAAAATTTGCTTAAAAGGCTACAAGCTCTTTTCCCTACAGTCGTTTAAAGGGACCTTACAAGAAGCTTTTGTTCGAGAGTGAGAACTTTGAATAAAAATAATAAAAGTAAGAGTAAGAAAACTTAACCCTAGGTCAGGGAAGGCGAACCTTCTTCAGAGGAGGGTCAAATTTTGATAATACTTTTTGTTTTTAGTACTAGCTCGTGGATCACTAATGCCTATTTGAACCAGAGTTAAGTTTAAAAATTTTTAGCTGAGTTTTTTTAAAACTAAACATCTTTCAAATTCAATTAGCATAACAAATAAAAATAGAAGTGGTTCGATGGTTTAAAAATTTTTCGTGGTGTAATGGTTGGGCGGTCCCCTCCATTAGTGTACCAGAGTTAGAAGGAAGATTAGAGCCACAGTCAACACCAACACTATTTATTAACAAGTCTCAGCTACCGAACACATTTCAACAACCCAAGTTAAGAAATGCACCTTAGATAAATAGGGTATCAAAAGCGAGGTAAGCGAGATAATTGAAGATTTCATTATAAAACGGATCACTTACTCTTAGCACGGCCTAGCAATTCCCCACCATATGGTTTTTTTTCCCTCCCATCCTTCTGGGAATAGGCGCCTTTGGAGCCGGCGCCCACGATCATCTAATTTTAATAAACGAAGAAGAAAGCATACTCGAAAAGGCTTAGCTGGTGACTCTTCTCCGAAGTATTGTTAATGTTCTACTCGGTTGCGCGCCAAAGGGCCGCCATGTTGGATTTTATGTGATTGAAACGAAATAAAGAAGTTATTATATAGAAGGATGTCTTCCTCATTTTGCCAGCAGGCCTGGGGCCTGATATATATATATATATACTGATAAATAATATTTGATCAAAATTGATTATAAAGTATTTAATGAGAAATATATTGTTGTTTATTTTCAGATAGTCTTTTAATATTAGGTTCATATTTCGTATTCATTAGTTTAATGCATTTCGCAGTTAATTCCCTGTCAAGTTTATTTCTCATAGTTTACAAAGTTTGTTGAAGAAAACAATTTTTCACATTAATATGGGGACCCAAACATCGTTAAATGAGCATTAACTAGTTTTTTCATTGATATAAAATTATTTGGTAAAGAATACCATACGTTTAATATAATATTTTAAATTTTTACTGTAATATCAATATTATCTGCACTATTTTCAAACAGTTTTCCTTCTACTTTAGAAATCAAGTCTTTGATTTCCAAGCCTTTGTTTGTCAATTTTGTTTTTCACACAACGCTGCTTCGAAATTCAACTAATTTCATTTCTAAATTATCGATACCTAGATAATTCGGTAAACTCAATTGTTTCAAATTCTGTTTTATATGGAATCAAAATAAAGTGAAAGGTATTTTTGAAACTTTTTAATTCATTGAATTTCTCCTTAAAAGCTTATTTTATGTCTTTTTAATATTTTTTAATTGCATTTTCTTGAATGTCAGTGGAATTTTCAGAAATTATTGTGTTTTGAAAATGTTTTTGTAATTGAGGAAATTGCAAATAATATTTCATTATTTTGTAATATTTCATTATTTTCATTTCAAAGTCCTTAATAAAGATATCAAGTTTCATCATAAATAATTTAATATTTCAAAAAACATAGTTAAAACAATAAGTCCATGTCCTTGCAGTTTTTTATTCAATTCATTCAAATGCTGAGTGATGTCACTTAAAAACATTAAATCATTAACCAATAAATATTGGGTAATTCATAGAAACTATTGTCTTTTTTTAATTAAAAAAGGCCTTACTTTCTTCTAATGACGTTAAAAAAAGATTAAGGATTTGACCGCAACTAAGCCATTGTACGTTGTTGTATGTCAAAATCTCTGAATATTGCAATTCAATTTCCTATAAGAAACGTTGCAAATTGCCGTTTATAAAGAACTCTTGCGTTTATAAAGTTGATTATTTTTATTACATTTTTAAACCATGCTTCGCTCATAAAACTTGCTGGTGTATTATACAATGAAATTCAATCAGATAATGTGGAATATTTTGCTTGAAATACTGAATAAATCCAATGTTTTACCCTACCATACTAGGTGCACCGTCTGTTGTTACAGAAACTATTTCCTAATGGTCAATATCCATTTCTTTAAATGGAATATCAAATTCTTTAAAAATATCAAGACCGGTACACTTCCCTTTCAACGTTATTAGTTTTATTAACCCTTCTTTCATTAAATATTTCCATACTTATTCTGAGCAAAACTGCTAATTGTGCATAACCATTTACATCATTACTCTCATCTAAAGCAATTGAATACATTTCTTCGTAATTTCAGTCGTTATACATTTTCGTAAAAATATTTTTTTTTTCTAATTCTATTACTCGATCTTTAATTATATTACGACTTATAGGGAACGCATTTATACGTTTTATAATCAAGTGTTTTTCTTTAAAATCAGCAAACAATGCAGGACTACATTCTGATAACGCTTTTTTTACAAATTCTCTTTCTGAAAAGGGTTTCTCGTGGCGAGCAGTAAAGTGGGCAACTTAGAAACTAGGAGCTGTAATGTTATTTTTTGGAACAAAAAAACTTTTTAAAACATTGCATTGAGAAAATTTCTCTTTTTTCTTTTGTAAAAAATACGTTTTTCTTTCTTCATTTGTTGACATGCTGAGATTAAAATGCAACGTTTTACACACAAAAAATGTCTTTTTACATTATATGAAAGTGAAGATACTTTTTTATTACAAATTACACATATAACCATTTTACTCCTTTTAATTACACCCTATTTATCAAACCATTCAGCATGATATAGCTTGTAACTTGTATGCCTTGTTTTTAATTTTTTAACCGTTGACAGTATAGGGGGCTGCAAATAAAAATATTTATATTTATAATACAATAATTTTAGAAGAAATTTTGTATTAACATACTTAATATACACGCGCATCAATACACATTACTTTTAAATGCTTTCGAAATGGATGTCACTAAATTCAATACTGGTACTGACTGGTACAGAAGCGCCTTAGATTGCTGGAAAAAATTGCTAGTATCGAGAATAACAGACATACGCATGGTGCCCATTGGCACCTTACAAGGTGAAACAGAGAGGGGACGATACAAGTGCTACGGAAGTCTCTTTCAACAAACATAACTGAACATAACCTTACTAAAGTGCTTTAAATATAGTTATTTGCTTTGATTTGTCCCTTTTTTTCAACAAACAGAATGTGAATAAATTTATACATTTTATTTGATATTTTATAAACACTTTTGCTTTATTTCAAATACTACATACTTTCATATACATTTGTTGTCATTTTTGTAGCTTTGTAACTGTAATGATCAAATTGAAGGTTATAGACAGTATTTAAATTGATTTTGTGTCAATGCAGTGCTTGAAAAATTACAAAAGAATATAAATAATCCACACAAATTAGCAAATCTAAATAAATCCACGTAAGCAAACAAGTGGTTGTCTAGCAATCGTGGGTCAGTGTCTGACCCACGGGTCATAGATTCACCATCACTGCCCTAGGTAACGAGTGCAGTTTCTTTAGCGAAATAGATATTAGCTCGTTTTTGCCGCATTTATCGTCCTTTATTTTTGTTGAAAATATATGTTGATAAATCATCATCAATTAAACTTAATGAAATTTTTAATCGAACAAAATAAAATGCGAAATAGTGTTGCTCTGCGATAAATGTTACAAAAAGTTAACAGTCCTTTGCAACATTCCTAACGCTTAAAGCTTTAAAAGTGTGAAGGGATTATATGCTACATACAAAATTTTTACGTCATGAAACTACATTTTTGATATTTGTTTTGATATGAAAAGTTTTCCAGAGTCCTTTGTTATGGAAAAACAAAAATTGAATAATAAGTAAGAATTGTTAATCATACTTATAATAAAAATGATCATTAGACATGATATAAAATTTTTTTTACGTGGCAGCGCTAAATAATGAGTTTCAATAATGACAGCATATGCTTTGCCAGATTTCAATATCGGCAAAATTATAAGATATTATTGGCATATACATGTAATTTATATTCTTCGTTAAATTAAAGTTTTATTCGGACGTGATTTAGTTTTATATTTCTGTATTTGTTCAATATTTTCTGCATCACTTTCTTATATATATAGGTTACCTAAACATATGTAAATTTTGAAAATAATTTGCAAATGTCTTAATATTTTATGCGTGGTAAGTAATGTTTGACTTACTTTAATTAAATTCTGATTTTTTAAACTACCCACTTGCATCAAAATATTTTCAGCTGAATTAGACTTGTTTATTTATATTTATTTTTCAATTCCTACTATTAGTTCACTCTCTCCCTATATATATATATATATATATATATATATCTTGTTCAAATTTTCAATAGTTTATAAAATACTTTCTATTCATCCAATAAAGTTCAAATTAATTAATTAATTATTTTAAGCTTGTAGTGGATGGCACTTGACGTTTATAGTTTTTCAAATATTAATTCATTGATTAAATTAAATTAATTAAATTAATTACAGGTTTTTTACAACTTAGATTCATCTCTATTGTTGTAACAATGTAACTGTTAAAACAATGACAAAAGTTGACGTCAAAAACCGATTTTTCAGCTAAACCGGGCATGCATTATTACAACAATGCAGACAAATCGTGCTCTTTCTTAATTCCTCTCTCTCTATTATTAGTTCACTCTGTCCCTATATATATATGTATATATATATATATCTTGTTCAAATTTTCAATTGTAATAAAATACTTTCTATTCATCCATTCAGAGTAAGAATTGAGTTTCTTTTTTTTTTTTTTGGATTACTTGTTTATAATTCCATTTCGTTTAAATAAAAACTATCAACATGTACTTCAAATATGAAACGTATGAATTTTTTCAAATAGAATAAGCGAATTAATGAATTTTGTTTTCCCAGCAAAATCAAATTCAAAATGGAACTCAGCATTTCATTTGGCATGTTCAGGTTTAATTCTGATCCGCTCGTTTAAACACATTGAAGGGCTTTAAATTCCTCCTTTTTTGCTCTATATTATGGGTATGTCTGTCATCCTGCTGTACTACATCATCTGGAAAACTGTTAGTCCCTGTCATTTCATTCCATGCTTCATATATTATAGCACCGGGATATAGTGGGGTCTCAATCATTGATTACACAAGTTTAGTGGAAGACAGAACCAAAGAACGGTGAAGGCGAAAACAGCAGTAAAACGCGGTTGACAATAAAAAAAATGTTTAACACTCTTTTCCGCATGAAATTTGGCCTAGTAGTATTGAAAACTGATCTCTAGTAATCCTTGATGGTAAGAGATGACTAAAAAGCTTCAAAGATTTGGTGGTATTGTTGAGAATACCGAAAATACGAATTAAGGATTCAAGAGTAAAATCAAAGTGCATTTCCAAACACTTTTTTTCTAATGGCAGATTATGAACAGTTATTAACAGAGTTCATCAATCTACCTAGTACATCGCCGAAAGCAGGCATCTCTTTTTAGTGCGGTGCCATGTAGGCGGATACCAATCGCCGCAGGTAATTTTGACGTCCAGTTTCCTCCCTGGAAGGAGGCATCTGAGCTCTGACGATGCGAACCTGTACTATGATGTAATTTTGCTTCGATCATTCCCCTAGGAATCTTTTACATGCCTTATAATCATACAACATGGTCGCTGTCGATTTTCTGTATCATAAAAATCCATCGACTTGGGCCGGGGTCGAACCCGTAACCTTGGGTACAGAAGGCCAGCAACAAACCAACCACGCCACCCAGCCGATGCATATCCAAACATAACACCATACAGATGATGAACCGATATGACAAATGACAATACGAGAATCATACAATCTCTCGCGCCGTGCCGCCTCATTCGTATACGATCATCTAGATTTCATTGGCAGAATTTTGATTCTTCTGAAAAAGGTGCTGAAAAGATTAAATATTCATTCATCCATGTTTGAATCCCTTAATACCGCACACTATTGTGATATATAGACAACCGAAGGTAATCGCACCAGATAAATTCTTTGCTGAAATTTTTCTCTGCTGTAGACGAAATCAAATAGTACAGGCTTATACATATTGTTGTGCAACAAAAGCTAAATATTACGCTATTGTTCTCAATGTTGCAACACGCGCACAACATGTGTGTCCTTATGCTCTGTGGTTTAAAAAAGCTAATCAATCCTTCCTGTCTGTTGATGTACACTTCCTTCTCCCACAAATTCCCTATTCCCCATCAGTTTAGCTTGATTTCGAGTTCCAGAGCTTCGAACATGAGCACCCATTTCTCGGAAGGATTATCCATTATCTGTAAAATCTACATGTCTTCCTGTATCAAAGTCAGAAACTTTCTCAGCTGTTTTCTGTGTTCTTGGACTAACCACATGGAAGCTTATCACGCAAACGAATAGCAGGAAGCAAAAAAATAGTCTTATTTTCTTTACAATAGCGTTACTAGGTAGTGCACCAGGGGATGGAGAAATTAATCTGCTGGCATTTATATATATAGTCTTGTAAATCAGGTTCGATTGAAGGGAGTTTCTAATAAAAATAATGTAAATCGTGTGACCGAGGTTTACCTTACACAAAATTGTTTGAAATTTCAACAAAAGACAGCAATGTATTGTAATAAAATGAAAGATATCTACTCAAAAATCAAAGAATAATATATATATAAATAATTTTATTTATTTACTCATTTGTGTGCTCTATGTGTAAATCTTGTTGGTCAACAACATGTTCAAAATGTACCAGTGCGCTACCAACAGCAGCACGAAATATATCCGTATGGAGGATGATGTTGACTTTCAAATCCGTTTCATTATTTACAAGCATGTATTTGGGCAGTTTTTATCAAAAAATACTACACTGCTGGCCACCGTAAATGTAACACCCAGAAGGAAGCATGCAAATAACATGAAATTTACAACATGCATTAGCGGAGGTGAGATATGCAAATGATTAGAATTTCAGCGCAGACACACATCACGCGTGCCTGTGGAGCCACCTCAAAGCGCTATTTAAGGCTTGTAAATTTCGACGATTTCAAGCTCGGCAATTGTACTTTTCTTGTGTTTTTTTCAAAAAACGATCAGTTATGTCTTGTAGAAAACAGCGATCAGCTTTTGATCAAGTATCCGAGTTCGACAGAGGAAGGATAGTGGCC
>BMAV01023164.1:62217-77732 GCA_019973955.1 Trichonephila inaurata madagascariensis | reverse complement strand
GAAAGCTTTAAAAACAATACTTAATTTATTACATGACATATAATTAGCCCAAAAATAATTTTATGTACATATGAAAACCAAAGAATACAAGAAGATACAGAGAAATGTATGTAAACACAAAACTGTAAGCTGATCCAGTTTCTTTCATGCATTACTTTCAATTCTTTGTCAAGGAAAAGAGTACAGTAAAAGTCTGTAAGGAAATATTTAAAATAATATAAATATATTTATTTTTAGAAAAATAAAAAAAAAAAAAATACTTTTCAAATTTTAAAAAGAAATATATCAAAAGATATTACATAAATAAGCTGGAAGAATGAAATGTAAAAAATTTTAATCGTTGTATATGGATGTTGAACAAATTGGATCACTGATAAAAAAAATTTCTAATTCTATCATTTTAATTATTTTCAAAGACAACTTCACTATTATGGGAATAAATACTCAATGAATGTGTTTAATGCAAAAACTTAAGAATATGAAAAACCCATGGAGAACTTCTAATTTTATAAAAGTTCCTTTAAATAATTATGCTAATTAATTCAATCTTCACTTAATATTTCCTCTTATACATAAATTAGCAAAAAAAATTTTATATTCAATTTCCACATTAAATAAGTATTACTTCGTTTATTATAATAAAAGAAGAAACTTAAATAAATTTTTAATTTACCAATCAATTATTCAAAAAGTTGAAACAAAGGAAGGATAAAAAAAATATATTAAAAATGTATATGTTAAAGTGTGAAACCCATTATTTCATAGAATAACTAGGCATTTCATGAAATAACTAGACAGGTCAGTTAAAGTATATAAAATTATTGAGTTCTACGATTTAACTAGGTATTCTACAGAATAAGGATTACTTGATCATCAAAATACTGCATTTGCAAGAGTTCTTTGAACCGGTGCTAGCTGCTTTAGGAAAGCTTAGCTGCTTTGCTTTTCCGATTAGAAACTAGAGATGGCTGAATAAAACAATTGTACTCTGGATATCAATTCAGTATATGTTAGCGAGAATTAATTTCCATTAAAAAAGTTCCAAATATTGACACAATGCTTCGATTTGTCGCAACAGCTCAAAATAGCGGTACTGGACAAAGATTTAAAAAGTGCTTGTGTAAAAAAATGTGTAATAGTAAAAAGTGTGCTTGTTTCAAAAATAATAAACAGTGCAATCTAAAGTGTCATCACAGCAGTCCTTGCTTTAATAAATAATGAAAAGTAAAATAAAGGTATCTCATGAAATTTAAATTAATATTCTCTTACATTTTTTTATTAAAAGGATTACACAATGTTTTTATGAAGCAACAGTTTTACTTCCCAGCATGTATTTTTTTGTTGATAATATTTAAATATAATCTATTTTTGGAACATATTCTTTTTTCTCCCTTCTGTTTAAGTAATGTGAACAGTAAGCAAAAATAAATTATATCATCTGCTTCTCCTTATTATTTATCAATTATTCATCCATAAAAGGGATAAAATGTATTTTTCCAGAGATTTTAGCTATTTATGATCAAATAATTTATAGAATATTTTTGAAATTGTTTATTTTTCACTTTAACAGCCTCTCCTTAGTTATTTCAGAGAATAATTAGGTAAAGTACAAAATTTTTCATCTATAATATACTTTAACTGACTTATGTAGTTATTTCATAAAATACCTAGTTATTCTATGAAATAACTGAATTATTGTTGTTGTTTCTAATCTCAGATTGTCTAACAATGCTAGATAATCTCCATAAATCCAAAAAAATCAAAAAAGTCTAAAAACAGAAGAGGGCCCAGAAGGACCTCGTCCTTTTTGAAATCCAAACAAGTCAAGATGTGGGCAGGAGAGACGAGCTCGGAATATACATTTATATCTTACTGAATTATACACTTTAACAACGACGTATATATACAGGGCATCCCAAAACTTGACGATAAGTGTGCACAAGAATAAAGGTGGGTTCATATCTGTTCTGGGAAAAATAAAAATGTTCCATGTGCACATCGCTAAGTGAGGATGAGCACATTTTTCAAAATGTGGGAAATTGACTTCCTCAATTCCATCATTAGCTACTGTGACCACAAATTTCATGACTTTTTCACTAACCTCATCTTACATAGCCAGACTATTAGTCCGAGTCACAAGTCGGAGAAAAAACTTTGCTGGTTTAGTTAAAATTAACCTTGTTTGTGTGAGTCAGGGTTTGAGAAAAAGATGCCACCTTACTCTGATTCTCCATAAAAAGAAAACTATTGTAAGCAACCCCTTGAAAGATTCTAAAAAATTGTCCCATTTAGTTAAGATTCCAAAATGGTACAACACTTGTTTTTTCCTATACATAACAATCATACAGAATTTTTTATTTGTAGAACATCTTCATTTTAAAACACTGCCATTGACACTTTACATCACATCATTAGGTACTGTGACTACAAATTCTAAAATTTCACTGTGATTTTTTTTCACTAATGTGATCTTTTATATACGTGTTATTGATCCCAGTCATGACTGGAGCAAAAACCATTGCAGGTTTTGTTAAAATTAAGGTAGTTTGAGAAAATGTCACCTAACTTTGACGCTTCATAAAGAGAAAAAATATTACATACTACTCTAAGTAAATTATTTCAAAAGGTGACCCATTTAGTAATAGTAATAATTTTAAAACGGTACAACATTTGCTACATTTCTATCCACAAGAGTCATTGCCATTTTGTTTTCTGTTACAAAATCTTAAGAATGTAACTTAAATCAAACAGTAAATTTAAAACATAAAACATTTTTGTTATACTTTAATGAATGACATTTTCGAAGCATTCGTCTTCTAGTCAAATCAAGTTCTAAGAAACAAAGTCAATGTCGCTAGCAATAGCAAATCTAGATTAGCACAAGTAAAGTTGACAGTACAAAATTAACATGATTACAAAGAGATGTGCAGTATATAAAGAAAGGTAGCGTAGTTTGATAGCACCAAATAACAGTTATAACAAAGATGATGCAATTAAGCAGAATGGTTCAATCACAATGCATTGATGTCACTATCCGTCTAACTCATTAAAATAATAACAATATCTATCTCAATCTGATGTTCTCTTTTTTCAATGACTTTTGTATGCATTTTTATTATTCATTTTTGCAAATGATTTGAAGATATTCATGTAATTCATTTAAGTATTACATGAATATCTTATATTTTACTTTTAAATTTGTTTGATTTAAGTTACACACTTAAGACTCAATTTTTTAAAATGAAGTCGTTTTGTAAAAGAAATCAGAATGGCATGGATTATTACGGATAAGAATGTAGCAAGTATAGGAACCATTTTGGAACTGTCACTAAATGGGTCATTTTTGAAATAACTTGCTTAGAGTAGTATGTAATACTTTTCTTTTTATGAAAAATCAAAGTTAGGAGACATCATTTTTTCAAAAACCGGCTCAAACTACTTAATTTTAACAAAACTATCAAAAGTCTTGCTCTATTTGTGATTGTTATTAATAGCACGGCCATGAAAGATCACATTAGTGAAAAAATCACCATGAAATATGAAATTAGTAGTCACAGTACCTAATGATGTGATGGAAAGTATCAACAGAGGTGTTTTTAAAATGAAGATGTTCTGAAAATAAAAAAATTCTGTATGATTATTATGAATAGGAAAGAACAAGTGTAGTATCATTTTGGGATCTTAATTAAATGGGACAACTTTTGAAAATCTTTTCTGGGGTTGTTTGCACAATAGTTTTCTTTTTATGGAGAGCCAAAGTTAGATTGCATCTTTTTCTCTCAAACCCCAAAACACAAAAAACAAGGTTAATTTTAACTAAATCAGCAAACCATTTTGTCTGACTTGTGACTGCCACTGATAGTCCGATTATGTAAGATGTTTGTGAAAAAAATCATCATGAAATTTGTAGTCACAGTAGCTAATGATGTGATAGAGAAAGTCAAT
Organism: Trichonephila inaurata madagascariensis; assembly: GCA_019973955.1. Taxonomy (NCBI): domain Eukaryota; kingdom Metazoa; phylum Arthropoda; class Arachnida; order Araneae; family Nephilidae; genus Trichonephila; species Trichonephila inaurata. The sequence continues at coordinate 73,787 of BMAV01023164.1, read as the reverse complement.
TTCTCATATTTTCAAAAATGTACTTGTCCTCACTTAGCCAAGTGCAGGGGGATTATTTAAAACTTTTTACCAGAACAGATATAACCCCACCTTTCCCCTTGTGCTCGCTTATCATCAAGTTTTGGGACACCCTGTATGTTAAACTACACAGGAGTTTCTATTTATTTTGAGAGAGTATTTGACATGGAGTTTAAAATTTATTTAAATCCATCTGAAAGATCAAATATTCAAATCAAAGACTTTTGAAATTTAGTTTATAGTTGATATATATATTTGAAAAATCTAATAAGTATTCAAAAAGTCATCTGAACATGTTTAAATATAGTTAAGTTATCTTACATGTTTAAAATATAGTTTAAATATGTGAATTTATGAAGGAGTTAAATTTTCAATATGAATTTGAACATAACTTACTTGGAATACCCAATGAAATTCATCTCCTCATTTTCCTGAAATAAAAAAGACCTAATTAACTCAATTTTTTTAAAAAAAACTATCATGTTAATAAAATAATAGTAAAAATGTCTCAGTCAGTTTTTTACAACTATAGAGATTGCTGGAAAAAACACACAATGAGTTTTTAAAATATAAATAAGACAATTAAAATTCGTTTGTGCATTTTGAAAAAATTAATTCCATGGACATAATTAAGAATGGATAGTTTAAACATTTTTGGTATTTACATACTATTGCAACCAAGACAACTCACTAAATTGGAAATCTCGACTTTACATGTGTCGCAGGAATTAAATTAGCAACCATGTGCTCCATGTCAAATTTCTCCACCTGCCGCCATTCTAACTCTAATCCTTTGTTGATATGGCAAAGTTGAATATTAAAGTGTAAATCTGAGATTAACTAAATTCTTAAATAATACATTTAATAACAATATAATTATATATCATATTAATTTAAAGTTAATAATTATAAAAAAAGTAATGAGAGATTCTTTTTCTTTTATTGATTATTATTTATATAACTTCAAATTATTTTTCACATAGTACTTTTTGACCATGGGCTACATATTCATGTAGCGTATTCTTCTTTTAGAATTTGTTTGGTTTTATTCAATGTCCCCAATTTGGTTTTGATAGTATACGTAAATACCATATTTTCACAAAGGGCCAAAAAAAAAAAAAAAAAAAAAAATTTAAATAATTGGTTTGAATACTTGGCTCTTTAAAACTTTTGACAGGTCTTGCTCGCCTTGAACGTCTACCTTCATTACTATCCAGAATTACTGAAAAAAATTGTGAATTAAATAAATACACAATACAATCTCCTTTCAATTTAAATTTTATTGCAACAATACAATATATAAAATAATTTAATGCAAGTTTGATAAGAAACAGAAACAGCTCTTGCTAATTCTTTTTAATCTGATAAAATCACATCCAAACTTTTTAATTTCCCGTTACCCTCTTGTTTTTTTAAAATAAAAAATCCAAACAGCATTCATATGATTTTTTAAAAAAAATTTATTATTTTCATGATTTTTACTTTCAGACATTAAATACTAATAAATCCAAATGTAGTTTATTTTTATTAACGACAAAACATAGATTTAAGACTTTTAAATCATACTAAAATTTCATCGAGAGACACTTATAAAACACACTTATATAGATAACATTAATTAGGAAACATTAACTGTAAATCAAGTTATAACATTTCAAATGTCATATCAAAAAAATTGTTTTTGTTTAACATAAGTTCATCATACAAATGCAGGCTTTCTTAAAGTTATAAGGGATTTTATAAAAATTTATTTTTATTTACATTAGAAAACTGTTTTTAACCTTGTAGGCTATCTTTGGATTAATTTTAGTACATTAAGAAGACTTGGTACCCCAAAAATAACCGACCTATCGTTTTTTTATATTTTTATTTAATCTTATTATCTGCATTATTATCTTTCGATTGATACATCAGGGAAGAGGATTTGTATGAAATTACCTAATCTTATACCTAGGGCCACATAGTTACCTTGGTACAATTGCAATTAATATTCTTTGTTATTATTTTATTAAAAAATGTTTTTATCATAAAAGGAGGAAAGTGACCTTAATTATCTGAACCATTTTGATTTAATCAAGTTTTTTATTATAATTGGATGTTATTTAAATGAGAGGAATATATATTTTGTTCTGAAACTTACAATATGCTTGATTTATAAAAAATATATTAGCTACCATTATTATTATTCAGGATTATTATTTTGCTTACACAAACATAAGAATTCATTTAATAAAAAAATTTCTTCATAATTATATAAACAGAAGCATAATTCTAAATTTCTAATAAGCATAATTCTCGAAGAAAATCCAACTGAGGTGACCGAAAACCAGGGAGAGGTAGAATCTTGACTGACACTCCAGAAAAGGAAGAAATAAAAAAACATCATGCTATTAAAATTGCCAAAAAGAAAAAAAAAAGGAAACTTGTGAAAACACCTGAGTTTGAAATTAAGGCAACTTTATTCAAAGAATTATCAGATATTGAAGATTCTCAGTCCACTGATGATGCAAATTCTACAGTAGCTGATGTAAGGAATACTATTGAAAAGGGAGGATTTTTGTTTAACAAAAATACAAGGCAAAAATTCTGAACATTTTTATGTGGCAGAAATAATAGATGTTAAAGAACACTATAGTGTTAAATTTCTGAAGAATATTGAATGTTCAAATAAGTTTCTTTATGATAAAGAAGAAACTCATGAAATTGACAACAGAAATATTGAGTTCAAATTGCCCAAACCCCAATCTGTTGGCGCTTCAGAGCGACATTGTATGCAGGTCACTTTTGTAACCAGTTTTTTAAATTATAATGTTGAATGAAAATACGTGTAATTCATTAATAATTTGGTGCATTGCAAATTAAATAGTTGCATGATGAATCAATATATAAACTGATATTGATTCTTTTATTAAATTCATGTGTGTATGTTTGTTTTCTATTGATTACGGAACGAATCCAGGAAAAGGCCCTAGGTACAATGACATCATTGTACCTAGGGCCATTTGTGAATTTTTTTAAAAACCTTTTATTTCACATAATTTATTATTTTAAGTACTTATATTAACTCCTATTGGATGGTAGTTAGTATAACGATGAATGCATATCAGTTTCACATTTTTAAAGAGGCCAGTGGCTCTGTTTTTGTGCATTGAAAAAAAGTGGCCCTAGGTACACAGGCCTCCCCTATATAGATTTATTTTGTAATCATTTATAAAACTAACACATTTTCATAAAAATGTCTTGCCATAATGGTTATCATTTACTAAGAAGTAACTGTGTTAAAGAAAATGAGAATATGAATGAAAATAAATAAAAGTTAAAACACTTTACATTAGTTTAAAGCTATGTTTACTGTAGAACAGTGATTCCTATGGACCCCCAGTGGTCCCTGATACCATTCAGGGGATCTGTGGAAAATTAAATTTGAATTGCGGGTCCCTGAACCATGCCAGAGGATCCACGCAAGGTTTAATTTAAAATAATTAGTAATCCATTCATTTATAATAGAAATTTAAATAAATAAAACAGTAGTGATTTTTACATCCTGTGTTAAATATAAATATAGGCGGGTGCTTAAAATACAGTATGTTACTTAAGTACTGAGCATTATATAAAACCTTTAGTGAATGAACATTGACAAAACTTATTTTCACTAATTTGTCACTTGTAGTAACAGTGGTGTGTATAACTTATTTTAATGTTATTACTAAAACTTAGTAATTGTTAAATTTACTTCAATAAATGTAATCTTTCAATTTCCATCAACAAACTAGCAATAAAACAATAACAATAAAAAAACAGATAATCCCTCAAAAACAAAAATAAAAAAAATCCACTAACACACACCTTTGATTTAATAGTTCTAGATGGCGCCAACTACTCAAGTTAATTCTTTCCCAGCTTTTCACAAGCTGAGCTTGGTATAATGGCAAAATGTACCATCCTGGCTCATTCTGAGTGTAGCTAGGGCACTGTGAAAATTTACACTGTGCAACTGGTCTTTCCCGAATTATTTCACAAGTGCTTTTTATGGTTTTGAATGATTGAAAAGTATCACTCAGCAGAAATTTCTTCAGGAAGAGCATCCCCCTTTACTCATGTTTGAAGGCCACTTTGTTGACTACACCCCTGCCCCCCAACAGAGAATAAAATTAATCCAACACAGCAGTGTATTATTTGCTGCTCAAAGAGGGACAGTGAAGAGAAAAAAGGTTCAACTGTCTAGATTGCAATGTTGGGTTGTGCGCAATACTGTGTTTTTGTATTATCTTGCACAATCAAATTTTGATTGATAATTTCATAATCATTTATGTAAATTTATAATTCAAGATAAAATCTAGGTATTCTAAGGTTTATATTTATTGTTGGTGTGAACTGACTCCAATGATTTTTGCCATACAGAAAACCAACTTTACAGGTAAATTACTCATTTATTTAACTAGATTTTTTTTACACATTAATTTTTAGGAAATTTATAATAATCGATCAATAAATACTTTTTCAATAAAATATTTTTTTTTTTAATTTTTAGTTTTAATGTTGTTTTATGTGTTTACGTTTTTTTTTTTTTTTTGTTTCTTTTTAATCAGTATCTGTAGTTTTAATTTTTTAAAAAAAATTTTGCTTTTTCACTTGGGGGCGTGGGCAAGTTTTGACTCTAAAAACAGGTTCATGGGTCAAAAACGTTTGGAAACCACTGTTGTAAAGTACTTACCGAATGAGCTTGTACTGCATGGAATATCATACGCACAAGGATTCTGAAGTAGAGGTAAATCTTCAGACAAGTCCTTAGTTAAAACATCATTTTTGATGTTCCTGACTTTTACTGAATTAGGATCTTCATTTTCATTCCTTATTATCTTGTGACACTTTTTAGACTTAGATTTCACAACATTTTTTTCTACTCCAGGATCATTGCATTTTCCAGCAGCATTGTTAAGCATGTTCTTAGAATTACATAACTCAGTATCATTATTACAGGTTAAGATATCAAATTCCAAAATTTTACTGTGGGACATTTTAGGATTACATTTTTTCTTAGCAACTGTAAGAATTTTCTTATCTTGGGTTACATCACTAAAATTATCTGGCTGTATTTCTCCAAGGACATTTTTCATATTTGAATTATCTTTCTTGCTGCTAATACCTTGATTATGAAGTGTTTTTTCTTCTAATATCCTTTCTTTAGAAGTTTTTACTGTGCCTAGTTTTATGAGATCATCCACATTATAAATTTCAGTGGGCTCTTCAATAAAAAAATTATCTGGCATCTTTGTTTCTTTAGAAAGTGTTCTACGAGAAAATATGCCATCATCAAGATCTGACAAGCCATCATCCAAAGTGGATCTTTTCATACTATTGCGGTTAGAAGCACCCGAGGATGTTCTTTTTAATTTAGTCTTTTTAATTTTTATGTCATCTTCTTTTGGCAATTGGTTGGTTTTGCCATCTGCATCCAGATCAGACTCAGTTTTGGACATAATTTTAGAATAATTTTCTTGCGTGATAACTGGTTTATTTTCAACACTTTGCTCAAAATTCGATTTTTCAGAGTTACCCAAAGAAACACAGTTATCCTTATTTATCTTAATATTTTGATTTGATGTTTTTAATTTCTGAGATACTTTTGTGTTCTTTTCCTCAGGAATTTCAATAATTTCCGAATTGCTTTCCAAAGAATCTGATCTTGAACTGTAAGATGATTGTTTTTTGCTATTGGTTATTTTAATGTTGGTATTTTTCATTATAGTACCAGTTGCTTTTAATGAGCTGCGTCTACCTGGACTATATTTTTTTTTGTAGTGTAATTTTTTATATTTGGATTTAAGGCAGTCCTCAGATAATTGCTCAATAGGTCCTTCAATTTCTTTATTTAATTCTATTTTACTTGAAGCTAAATTAATTTCAAAAGAGCTATTACTTGAATCCTTTGTACTTTCAGCACTTTTTAGTGTGAATCGAACAGATTTTCTATCAGACTGAGATGACTGTTGAGAATTAAAATCTTTATTTATACAAAGAATACTTTTACGGGGAAAAATTTTTGCTTTCTTTTTAGTTTCAAAAACCTCATCCAGATTTATGTCTTTTTCTTTTACTTCCTTGTCAGTATGAGAATGTTTATTGGAACTTGAATTTTTTTTTGGTAATATAGACTTTTTAGCTTTGCGTGATTGTTTCTTAGGCTTCATAACTGGAAATTTCTCAGTTTCAGAGGATACTGAAAAATCAAAAATATTGTTATCCTTATTTGCTGCCACATCTGAAATTGCAGAAGTGATAGAGTTGGAAGGAATATTCTGATTTAAGTTTTGTTTCTTAGTAAATACAGAAGTTCTTTTGTTGTTAGGGTTAATGATTTTTCTTTCAGGCTTGAACGAAAATTGTTTTTTCTTAGTAAAATCTTCAGCAAAATTGTCATCAAATTCATCATCAATAGAATCACTACTTTTAATAAAATCCATGCTCTGCTTTTTGCAAGATCTTCTGGTATTTTCAACAAGATTTAATAAAAATGTACCTCTTCGATCAGTAGATAATACAGGAATTTGAGGTTCATCATCAATACTTCCAACTACAAATGTTTCTCTTCGACTAAACTGGTTTAATGGGACTGATGGCTGAGAATAATCAATGCTAGTAGATGTTGGTATCCTCCTTGGTATTTTGGAAGTAGTTACTTTAGATGATTTTTGTACAGTTGATGGAGAGGGAGTATCTCGAGATTGCAGCTTAAGGAGATCTAGAAAATTTTGAGATGCTGCAGATGAACTAAGTCTAAAGTTTGGCAGAATAGCAGGTGGTTGAAGTGTTTTGGAAACATCCGTAGATGATGAATCAGGATGTTCTGGAGATTTACTTACTCTTGGTCTTTCATTTTCATTTAGGTTGGAAAAATCTAAACATACAATAATTATTGCAGAATTAAATATTACAGTTAAGTACATAATACAAGTTAATAATACAAGTTAATAATACAAGTTAAATAATACAAGTTAAGCAAAAAACATCTGGCACAAAGATAATTAAAATTTAATAGTTTACAAATGAGAATACAAACAAACACACAATCTAAATAAAAAATGGTAATAGTTGTTTTCTCAAATCATAGTTAAAAAAATGTTAAGAAAAAGATTCAAAACAGATGGTATAGGATTGAAGTAAAATTTTAAGATCGAAAACTGACTGTGCATTATAAAATTCTATGCATCAAATTCATCATTCAGTTTATATATTCATTTATTAAGTTAATTCAAAGTCAGAATCCTCATGCATCAAAGGGAATTAAGAATATGCAAAAAACTGATTCAAATAAATACTATATCAATTATTAAATATTTATTTAATAAAAATAACTTTAAAAAAATGTTTTTTCTTCACAGATGTAATAAAGTTACCAATTTTAATCACATCTGAAATACAATTTTCATACATTGATATAACAAAAGATATTTAAAATTTAAAAAAAGAATTAGAATATTTATTTAAAAACTAAATATTGACCCACAAAAAAATTCAGAGAAAAATTAATATACTTCAGATTTATGTGGATATAAGTATATAATATACATTTATTTAAATATTAATTGCTAACCAAATACTTTTAAATAAATATTAATGAAACAAAATTATTTCTATTTATTAGCCATTGGATGGATAATATAATACAAACCCTGTGATACAGCTTGTGTTGGCAAGTGACAAATTTCAGCTATCAAGTTTTGTCTCGGGGATGTTCTGGTTTTTAATTTTGATTCTGCACCTACAGATCCAATGGCATTCTCATAATTTATCCTTTCATCTTTGCTTATGTCAGCTTTAATTGTTGATGGGGAGGCAGATTCTTCAATAGTAGTAATATTTGGTTTTAAAATCTTAAGACGAACATCATGAGACGAACTAAAAAAAAAAAAAAATCATTTTGCAATACCAAGAAATTTTACTTGTCTTCTATCTAACAATGAAATAGTATGCTAATTTAAAAAACTCTTATTACATTTGAATATTAATCAGACATACTGGATTTGTTTAATGTCAAATTTCAAAGCTCCTTAGTAAACCATTCACTTGATAATTTACAATTTATGGAAAAACCATTTCTTTTCTCAATGAAAGTAATATTTTGTTTAAAACTTATCTTTCCCAATTTTATACAGTTATTTATGAAAATATGAGGCATAAAAATACTCCCAAATATACACTCATGTCAAAAATTAAATGCGCAAGCATGTCTTCTGACATATTCTAAATTGCCACCAGTAAAACTGATAGAGTTTGTAATTTATATATTTTGAAGAACAGGTAGTACAATATCAACCTTTGGTTTCCAAAAAGAAGTTGTTCAATGTAATTTTTTGCAGAAATACTAGATTCAGACTGTTTAAGCATATGGAAATTTTACCTGCAGTTTTGTAAATATTACACATTAAAGCAAACAAGTTAATCTGTTTGCAGCGAGAATGACTTCTCATTATCATTTGGATTATTCCTTGAGATTGAGAATTGTTCACAGGCTTGAAGGTGGTCAGTCTCAAGCAGAGAGGGCTTGTTGGTTACAAGAGGCATCGAAAGTCAGCTCCCATCTGTGGAATCAATTCTAAATAAGTGGTACTGTCATCAGAAAGGTAGACCCTTACAGAGCAACCACATCTGCACAGGATCTCTACTTGGTATTAAGAGCACAATGACATTGGTGGGCAACGGCTCTTCAACTTGCTCATGATCTTGCTGTTGTGTCAGGAAGAATTTTCAGGCAAAAAGTCTACAGATGCCTTGCAGAGACTGACCTTCACGCCTGGCATCCAGTCTTGTGTATCCCTTTTACTGCATCGAACAGAAAAGACTGGTTATTGTGGAGCCAAAAACAACAGTTATAGACACCACAAGAATGGGGGCATATTCTTTTCAGTGATGAGTCAAGATTCACCTCACAAAAAAAAATTCTCATCGTCTCCACCAGCAGAGAAAATGGGGCTTGCTTTCATCCTTCCTATCTAATTAAAATCTACTGATTTGGAGGCAATAGAATCCTTGTGTGGGATGGCATAATGTTGGGCAGTCGTACATCACTGTACATCTTCGATGCAGTTACTGTCAACTCACTGTGCTGTAGGGATGAAGTCCTTGAAGCCTATGTGAGATTGTTCTGGAAGCTATGGGCATGAACTACATTTTTATGGATGGTAATGTACGGCCATACAGAGCTCTCATGTTGATGAATTTCATGAAAAAGAGGATATTCACCATATGGGTTGGCCCTTGAGATCTTCGGATCTCAATCCTATAGAACATGTTTGGGATGGTTTAGGAATAGTCATTTTTCAACACAACCTTTCTCTTAGAATCCCCCCCAAGAGTTAAAAGTCACACTTGTGAAAGAATGGGCTTGGTTACCACAAACATTTATTAACACCCTCATAAACAGTATTACAACTCGTTGTCAGACTCGTATAATGGTGTACGATGGTCCCACTCTATATTAAACAACTTTTCCCATGTTAAGTGCTTTATCTCTGATTCATGTTTTCTAACTTTTTGATAAGACCCTGTATCTTAATACAAAATTAAAATCTTTTCTACATCGTTATGTTGCTATATTCTTTCTCACATTGTAATATGTCTCTGTGCCACATTTCGTGGCAACAGTGTAAGGCCCATCAGTTTTCACAGATTTTATGTTTGTGACTTTAATATTTGACAAGAGTGTATTTCACTAGCATTTATAATATTTGACAACCCTGTATTCTTAAGCAAATATGTTTTTAAAAATCTGAATTCTGCTTTAAGTATACAATTCAATTTTCTCTTTTTTTGATTCTCACAAAGATGAATAATGCAGATTAATATCAATTTACAACTAATGCAGAAAATACTTTTTAAGATTCAAATAAAAATTAATTTCAATTTACAACAAGGTAATCTGGAGCATTTATTATTAAAGAGGTTATCTAAGAGCTCATTATTCTAATTTATCTTGAAAATATTGTGATTTAAGTAATCTTTTCTCTCTCTCTCCATTTATACAAATTTTTGTAAATGAGGAAAATATTTTTCAGGTACCAGGTAGTATTTGAGCAACTTGCTCACTATAAACAGAAAAAAAAAAAATCTTGCATCTTTTTTCCCCCCATACATATCGTGAATGGATAATATATAAAGTTTTAGCAAGGATAGATGTCTAAACTTTATTTTTGTTGCTTCAAATATAATAATAATAAAAAAAATATATAGGAAATAAATTTAAAGGATTAGGAAATATTGATTAGGAATTTATGGGATTTATTAGGAAATAAATTTATAGTATAAGGTACTGGATCTATACCAAAAAAACTATTTCATGCAATAAGTTAGAATTTATTGATATTTTTGTAGACAGGGGAAAAAATACAATTTCTTAAAGATTCAGGCAGTGAATTTATAATCTTACATAAATCATTTCTCCCCCTCAAAAAAGGCGAATAATATACTAATGAAAAGTTGTTTAAGTTATAAAATATCCTAGGAATCTGTAATTTTTTGTTTTGCTTTTTAATGAACATTGAAATTCAAGTTATCATAAGCAACCAGTTGGAAATGGAAATAATTTTTTTCTCCAAATTGTCTAAATTTTCCTTAAAGAAAATGAACAAGCAGATGACCAAAATCAACAATTCAATTCTATTACTTTTTTTCTACAGATTAACATAAAGCTTCCATTTTTTTCATTTGTGATTGATAGCACAGTGCTTGATGTTAGTCGCATTGATAACTGTTGACGAGAGATCAGGTTATTCAATTAGTGTGAACCTGATAAACTATCTAAATAAACTCATTTGTAGTTAAATGTTATATTAAAAATGACACCCCAGTATCACCACAGTTTTGGAGATAGCTGTTTGCAAAACAAAAAGTAATTGCTGATCAATGAATGGGAAGAATTAAAGCTTCTAGTGTTCTGAATGCAAGTCTTCAGTCTTACTGTGAAAAAAAAATGTGATTGTACATACAGATTTCAGGCAATTAAATACAAAAAAAAAGTAGCAAGATTCTTTTCCTAAGGCTCAAGTGGAAGAAATACTAGATCTTTCGGAGGTAAAAAAAAATTCCACTTTGAATTTAAAAAATGTTTCCCTCCTCCCTCATGTACCAGTTAAAGAAAAATGAATTAAACATTAAACATTCATTTATCATGCAAACCTGTTTGAATTTTTAAGGATTGCTTAAAATGGATTCAGTTATTTAATAAGAGATAATATAATAGTGTAATATATATGGGGATGATTTTTTTTATATCTTCTCATAATGAAGCAGAGGGTATGGAAAAACTTAAACATGTTTTAAAAGCTTCAGAATATGATTTGCAAATTCAATTTCAAAAATACCAATTTCTATAATTAATAACTGAATTTAGGGGCTATGAAATTGAAGAGTTTATGTTGGAAAAATCCACTTTACTTAATCTTATGTCCACTATAATTTTAATATAAAAACATGCAAGTAGCCCAATAATTTTATTTTTTAAAAGGTTGCATATTCCTTGCATTAAATGGATGAATTTTTCATGCAGGTATTCC
>BMAV01023164.1:50894-62117 GCA_019973955.1 Trichonephila inaurata madagascariensis | reverse complement strand
TTTAATACTTGTTCTTGCTATCTGTAGCTCTGATACTCCACAATAAAGATTATTATTAATCACAAAGCCTCATCAGTGCTGGAACTTATAATTTCATACACAATTTTAAATTACAATTATACCCCTTGCTCTTGCCCCCAAACTATTGTAGAACAAATTTTTTTGTTCCATTTAAGAATGCCAAACAAATATAAAGTTTCCTGGGTCTCTCAGGATATTTCAAAAAATTTGTGCCAAGTTATTAAAACATGGGAAAAACATTGAGTGAGATGTATTGTAATGGTGTAGAATTTGAATGTGGTTCGATAGAGATAAACTTTTGACATACTGAAAGAACTTAAGAACTAAAGCCCCAAATTAAACCTTTATGGGAATTGATTCCTCAGTTCTCCACCAGAGAGCAGCACCTTTACTCCTGACATCATCAACAGCCACAAATCACAAGGCAAGAGTTAGCATGAGGATCATGTGAATCAGAGACAACAAATTAAGGCTGTAGAGAAGAACCAAACAACAAGATGTCTGGCTGCTTAAGTACAATCAATTATAACTGATTGCCCCTAAACACTCAAATATTTAATTCCTGTAAGCTGTGTTTGTGCATCCACAGACCCATCAACTCTATGGAAAATGTACTTGTACATTGTTATATCATAAAGCTGTCCTTTCAACAAAAATCATCAAATAAAATAAATGTTTGAGTCAACCCAATACACTCCATATACATATATATACAAATTGAAACTATGTATTATGAAGGATCACTTACACATATAAACTTGGCTTTTAAAAACAATTGCACAAAAATACATTCACACTCACCTACAATCTTTCAGAAAGTCAAAAGTTTTCCCTTCCATATAACTTGAAACTTCATACAAATCGGTCAATAAATTTAGAACGGTGGTAACCATGTCTTTTATTTTAGTCTTAATGTACTACACAAAAGGAAATAACATATTCAATTATAATAAACAATTTAAGGACCAATTTAGATTAAACATTCTTTTCTAAAAGAAAAACCCAAGGCAAAAATGAATAACATGACTTAGATTATTATTAAAGGGAACAATTTACAGGTGATATTCTATAAGATAAACTGAATAAAATATATAGGTCATGAACCATTGTTTTGTACATACTGCTACATGAAGTAATAGCAACACAAGACACAGCAAAAATATTCAGATAGACTGCAAATTCTGTAAAACGACTGAAACTTTTCAAAACTGCGTATTATAGCAACATTCTACATTCTCAGTATATCTAACTGATTGAACATCACAAGGCTATCACAAGTATGGATTTTGAATGTACTGGGTTGGAGTAAGTAAAATATTTTTTTCAAGTGTTAGAATATCTTTGCAATTATTCACCTTCCCACTTCTGAAAGACCAAGAATGATCAAGTTACTCAATGGAATGATCACACTTTATGCAGTGCTTTTTTCTAATATTTTTCATCATAATATATGTTAGCATTAAATAATCTTTGACATTTAAATTATCCACGGTGAAGAATTTATTCCACAAATAACAATGGAATCGTAATATATATTTGTAGAATATTATATATTCCATTTATATTTAATACTTATTGACAACACTTTAATTTTAACATACGTTTAAACACACAGATAAAAAATTTAGTTATCCTATCTGAAACATATTAAATGAAAGGTCAAATGGATAACCCTAAAGATGAAATATAAGCCAACCACATTCAAACAGGGAAAGGTGAGAAATGTGTGTTACTGCATATAATGTGCGTAGCTGCCAAATATGAATTTTCTTAAAAGAAAATAGTTTCAAAATTAGATCTGGAGTAAAAGTAAGAATGCTGCTTTTGATTTTCATAAATGTACCATTGACATTTAGATATACCTATGATTTATAAGAAAAATAGGAATGTTTTATATAACAATGTTGCCGATGGTACCGCTAATGCAATGCTTTATAATACAATAATTCAAATTTCCTTTTCCACTTTTTTTACAATTGATGTAGATCATATTCTGAAATATTCTTTCTTCTAATGTGCAGCTTCTTTCCCCAGCTGTATATAGAAAATTTACAATTTCCAACTACAATAACTTAACTCAGTGGTGAAACAGCCCATGAGGGCCAAGGCCTACTGTTCCCAACTCAGTATACGTGACCTTGGGCCCTGAAGTGCATGAGCAGATGTTCTAGTCAGGTGGTCAGTCTGATGCAAAATCCCTAGTGTTAGGTTCCCAAGCAAACTTGGTACTCATTTATCGACCCACTGAAGGGATGAAAGGCTGAGTCAACCTTGCCCAACCGAGGGTTTGAACCTAGGACCTGTCGTGTGGAAGCATGATGCACTAACCACTCAGCCACTGGGCTTCCCAACTACAATAAGCCCCCATTAATTCAAATTTCACTAAACTTGATGTTTCTTAACCCTTTAACTGCCGAAGAAATTCTGTGCGATTTGTGCCACTACTTTTCACACAATCATGCATAAATATGAGCTGTATTGAAGTAAGAAAAGGCATTAATAATTAAATTCTTTTTTGAAATAAGTAAATCCTCTCTATGCAAACATTATTAAAGTTATTATATTGCATTCCAAAACATTCAGAATAGTAGCACAATGCAAAGGTTCATACTTTGAAAGGTATATATATGCCAGGGACAATTAACACACTAGCTGAGCGAGACATATATATACAACTGCAGCAGTTAAGGGGTTAATTTCAAACAACCATATAAAAAGTTCATATTAAATAAATGCGTATAAAAAATTGAATTATGAGCGCAATACTGTATTCTACATAGTTTTGTACCATTACTAGATATTTGAACTCTCATGCAAATATTTACAATTTTAACTTGCTTTATTTCAAAGTACATGTTCTTTATACTCTACGGAATCTTTAATGTACTTTGGCTTATTGCTTAATCCAGATAATCTAGAGACCCAACTAGTCCAGGTTAATGAAATTCTACAGTATACAGTCAGGTTTGCCTCTTACCAAACACATGTTGCAAAGTATACAAACAAATATAATACTTTGCATAAGCCTTCTGAACTCAATGTTTCATCTTTTTTGCTAATAGTTTACGAATGAATAAAGATGTATTAATGATGACTGCTTACACATCTCTTCAATGGATGCCAATTAATTTTATACACTTTATTTCTGTAGTCCTCTACATCTAATTTCAATCTCCTTTATGCAGATATTCTACTAGAGAATGAAATTTAAAATTTTAATCATCTGCATCTTTAATGATAATTTTCTAAACATAATTTATTTGTCCAAGAGCTTTCATATTACATCTACCTTGAACAAAAGTGTATATAATACCTATATATTAGAAAATAAAGTTACATATTCTTTTTAAAAAATCAAGTTTTGAAAAAATTATTCGACTACATTTACTTTCGTTATTCATGTTAGAGTAGAAATGTAAAAGCTTTTCAATGGAGAAGAATACACTGTAATTGACTCAATTTAAATAACTGATTCAGAAATATCATAACATGCTTTTCTTGAAACTATCTGAAGTATTAAAGTATTATTTAATAAAGAGCTTCCACATATAATCTTACTATTCAATACCATTAAAAAAAGAAGGCCATACCATCTTTTTAGTATTTTCTTGACTGTACACTGCCAAAGCTCTTTCCTGATCAGCAACTCTACATCTGACATCTTGAAGGGAGCGTGAAAGTTCTTTATTGTTTCTTATCAGCTGCTTTATACGTCGTTTGTAATTAGCTGTAATATGATTTAAAATAAACACTGAATCAGAAATTAATGCTTCATTAAATAATATTATAAAAATGATTTATCAGGATAATAATTTGATATCATTGGGTATAAGGGAAAGTTGTGTTGTTTTTGAACATGTCCACTTTTAGCAAGAATTAGGATCCAATCCTTAGCAAGAATTAGGATCCAACTGAAACCGATTTAAACAGATTAGTATACTATTTATACACATTTTTTTTTCTGCATTTTAGTCAGTTTTTTTAAACTTGTAAAATTGTCAAAATAAGTGAAGAAAAAGTGCACTTAAGACATCGCATGTTATTTGAGTTTCAAAATGGAAATTTTGGTATGTTGTTCAAATCTTGCTCGGAACAATAGGGAAACGATTTTGCACCACATGATGACTGGAGATGAAAGGTGGATAGTATATAAACACGTGGTTAGAAAAAAAAGCATATGTTTAAAAAAAGGGAGTCATCATTACCCACATCCAAAGCTGGCATGCATCAGAAGAAGGTTATATTGTGCTGTTGGTGAGACAACAGAAAGGGTGTGAATTTTCATCATGACAACGCTAGATTACATGTGGCAAGGAATGCCACACAAAATTTAAAGAATTGGGTTAGGAAATTTTACCTCAGGCAGCATATACTCCTGATATTGCTCAATCTATCATTTGTTTAGGTCATAGTAAAACTTTCTTATGGAAATGAATTCATAAATTATGAGTGCCCAAATGGCAGTGGAAGAATACTTTGTCTCCAAAACAGAGAACTTCTTTTCCAGGGGGGTTAAATAAGCTGCCAGAACGCTGGCAGACAGTTGTGACTAACAAAGGACATTATATTTTAGATTAAATTTTAAATAAAAAGTGGAAAAAAAAATTTTCCTTAGAAAAAAAATGACATGCCTTTCCCTTACACCCAATAATTAGAAATGTTCTAGAACTATAGCAGAACTAATAACATTTCAGAATTTTTCACCACAGTCAAGTGAGTGAATATTAACGTCGCACTATTCAGCTACACAAGGGCTTTTGGCAATGGACCTCGTAATTTTGAACCATGGTCAAGTGACAAGGACGACGCCTGAGCTGGCACCCCCTCTCCTAACTACCACACCACACCAACAGGAGGACGTTAGAGCTCTTGACAGATTTAACGTGCATCGCTCCCCTACATGGCGGGTCTTTAGTGGTACTGGGCTCAAACTCATGACATGCCTGCCATGATCCGATGCCTTGACCACTGGGCTACCGCAGCCCCTCACCACAGTCAAGCCATAACATCTGAGTAAGTATCTGAGTCCAAACTTCTACATTAGACCCCACAATTATTTTGAAACTCAAATTAAATTTCATATGTACCAAGTTCTATTCTGATAATTTTGGGTTGATTCAAAACTCAAAATCCACTATTTAATTTGAATACGATAACTGCAAAACTTAAACTACTAAAATCTAGAGCCGAAATGGTTGACGAGAATTTGAAATAATGAAGTACTTTTTAAACAAATATTACAGAAACTGATATTAAAGGAAATAAATTACTCTTAGAAAAAATTTATATGAAATACGAAAGTACAGAGAAAAGTAAAAACAAAATAAAGAATAAGGAAATCTTAAATCTTAATTTCACTTACAAAGTTGAAAAATGATTACATTTTACAAATATATTTTCACAAGACATTGATTGTATAATAAAATTTTGGAGTCATTAGCAAGGGCTAATTAATAGTGATTATAAGAAGAGATAATCCAAAGATTTAATTCTGTAAAAATTATCTGCTGGGGGAGGGGGATAAGAGCTGACTTTTGATTCATGCACAATTTTTCAAAAAGTATGGATTTGGTGAAATATTCAATAAAAAATATGAATATACCATGAAAAAAAAATTGTAATGATTCAATATAAATATATTTATTTAATATGAAACTAACCAGAATTTTAAACAAGATAGCTGCAATCTGAATTTTTTTTTTTTTTTTTTTGCCCATAGATTCCTAAAAAATATTGTTCTTCATGAATTCAGTATGGAACAAAATTCTGGGAAGAAACTCAGAATTAGTTACTAAATTTAAACATGAGCACAAACCACTCATAAATAATGACAATGCAACTTGATATCAAGTGTGGGTTGAAAGTATAAGTGATAAAGATAAGTAATTTTACTAACTGAGAAAATATTTTGATTCAACAAATCAAACAATGATTTTTAAAACATATTTTTCAAAAAAAAAAAAATGATAACAAGTAAAATTTTAAATTAAAAATGAATTTTTTAATATTTATTGAATATACCATGAATGTGATGAACATAACATTCTAAAACCTTAAACATATATCTAACATATGCACATTCATTTGAAAAACATTAAATGCAATTGATGGATGCTAAAAAACTTTTTTTTTTAAGTGTTTTCTAATGCTGAAATTTAGAGCAGAATTACTGTGTTAATGCAGATTTTTCCTGATTTTCAAAACATATTGAAAGAATGCCATTTTACATAGTTTGCTTATATTTTAGTTTTTAAAATTTGTGCAATAACATTTCATTTAAAATTTTACGAAGAATTTAAATAGATAAAAATCAATTTTACATGTTGCTTCAATTTTCGTCTAACATTCTAAGAAAAGAGAACTATTTAGTTTACTTAATACAAGAAATTATAAAATTAAAAGGAAACTACTTACATGCAATTAGGATTTGGGAGACAGAAGCCTGGCTCTTTCGGAAATAGAGAGGAATTGGTATTTTTCTGTTAATTTTCTTTCCAGTTCTCTTGGCCATTTTAAAATTATTCTAATTAATAATATCTATAAAAAAAACAAAGAGTACAATTACAACCATTAAAAATTTATAAATATATTTAGTATAAAATCATCAACTTCATATTTACTATTTGTAAAATTGTGTCATTAGTTTAAGGGAAAAAAGTAATTTTTTTATCAATCAATATTTTGGTCTAAATTTTTTTCAAAAATACAAACTTTTATGAAAAAAAACTATGAAATGCTTTTTGAAATAGTTTTCATATTTGTTTATACCGTGTTTATTCGAATTTAAGCTGCCATCGATTCTGAGCCACATCTCAAATTCTCCATATGCTCTTATGAAAAAATATAAAATAGTGTAAAAAAGTTTATCGGTATCTGATATTTATGAAATTTAAAATAAGAAGTGAATAATTAATTCATTTAACCAGCATTAAAGATTTTTTATGTACAAAACATGAACCTGTAATTGCTCTAACCATCAGTACCGTAATCAATTCTTCCATCCAACAAATTTTCCCGCTTTTGATTCTAAGCAGCATTATCGATGGAAAAAAAGTGTAGCTTAGATTTGAATAAATATGGCAATTTTAATTTAAATATATAATGAGCTCTATAAATAAAAATAAAATAAAACAATATTTTTTAAAAGATTAATAGAGCTTGATAATCATGACGTAAAACATATCTTGAAGCAATATAATAAAAGAAAAAAAGACAAATTATCTTAAAATGACACAAGTTTTTGAAAAAACTTAGAAATTTAAAAAAAATAAGAGTTCTACGTTCAACTCCTTCACGCCAACTTTCACACATATGTGCCAGCACAAATTGCACACAGTCTGTCATGTATCCATGACATTAGCTCGGAACATTTGAAATTCTCAATTTTTTTGGCAATAGATGGCATTGTATGTCCATAGGATTTGAGATACAAGGAAATTTGACCTGCTAGACATGAGAAAAATGTTACTCACATGTGCATGAATTTTGATTTATAAATATAAAAGAGTAATGTTTAAGAATGGGATGACTTATGATGGCTCTTTAAATAAGCATGTGGTTTTTTATTCACAGTAAGAAAGTTTTTTCACTATAGAGTTTTGGGTATATTGTCTTGCAGTCGTTTTAATAGATGCTTAGATCTTGTAGAGCAGAGATACTCAACCTGAGGCCCACCGAGCCTTTTTAAGGGGCCCATTGTTCTGAGAAATTTACTTAAGAACATTGTATTAAAAATTTAGTGGAAAATTATTTGTCAAGCAATCAAATATATCAATAACCATTTCCAGTTCAAGTGTAGTATAGGGGGGCACTATGGGTTTGGTGATTTTTTTTCTAAATGTCATGGTGAGATATCGAATTCATTCTAAAATAAATAATTCCGAAAAAAGTATCTTGGCGACTGCTTTTAGTCGGCAAAAAAAAAGGACTGTGCCAAGTGGCGGGGGGATGAAAGCGTTGTCGGGGCATGAGTTTTAGAAAAAAAATACTCCATGCCAAATGGTTCCCCCCTCCCTATACTAACCCAATTTTCCTTTTTGCTGTTGGTGTTGTACGGATACGCATTGATATTCTTTTTTCAATTTTAAGCATTTTTGTTTAGTGATAACAGACCACAGTAGAGTAGCGACTATTTTATATGTGGTACTAATTTTTAACTATCTTTCATACCTTACAAGCGAAAAATATTCCAAGAAAATATATCATTTCAAGACGATTGGGAGGTTGACCATTTTGCAGTGAAAAACAAACATGGATCAGTAATTGTTTAATTTGTCATAAAAGCATTGCATTTAAAAATACCAATAAACAGGAATCATTCAATGACACTTTTCCTCGAACATCTGTTTCAAGAGGTGATAAATAGGCTTTCTTGAATAATCCTTGCAACAGCAACACACTGTTTCGTCAGTGGTAATATCACAGCATCCTATGAAGATTGTTATAGTATTGGTAATCATATGAAACTGTTTACAGAGGTAGAAATTATGAAGGAGTGTTTCTTAAATGCTTCTAATTTAGTGTTAGTGACAAAAATAAAAAAAATAATTATTAAAAAAAGCAAAGCAGGAATTATAATATTTTGATCAATTTTCTACAGTTTAAATTTCCAATGTTATCTTGGTTTTAAAGCATTTTCCCCCTCCCCCATTTATCCTCATGTTGCGGTCCGCGTGAAATAACTAAAATATGTATGCGGCCCGTGTGAAATAGCTAACGCATGTATGCGGCCCAGCAGAAAAAAGGTTGAGTACCCCTGTTGTAGAGGAAATTTTGGTTAAAGTGTAGATTAGGGGGGGGGGCGGGCATTGACGATGACAATTTCTTTTGGGTACCGAAATCGGTCGCCAAGCTACTTCTAAATAAAAATCGATCTAATGATATCTCGCTAAAAATCGCCAGATCCATAGGCCACCCCCTAATCTACATTTTAGCCGAATTTTTTTCTGTTTTTATAGTTACAACGTCGAAACATCATTTATTCCAAATTAATTTTTGGGAGTTTATCATTGTACAATGAAAAGAAGAAACAGACCTCATCAGCTAGTTAATAAATTTTACTATAAATAATTGCCTTAGTGATACATTAAAACGTCCTTTTAATAATATAAAAAAAACCTCTGTAGATTTATTTTGAACAGATTATTTGTAACGATAGAATATCGGTAAATTTTATGTTTCTCTGCAACACGTAAACTATGACATTCAAATAATTACCGAAAATAAATCAGCAAAAATTGCAAAGAATAGACATACAGGTAACCTTCAAATTCACTCACAACTGGATATTAATAATCGGATCTGAATTTGCAATTACATTTGACCAAAAACGCGTAATATCCATACAAAATGAAATTTAATTAAAACCGCAATTTGTGCCTGGTGTCAAGAACTGTTGCCATCTTATAAATGAAAAATGTCAATTTATCTGATCAAATATCGAGAGTCGCCCATCTGGTATAGTGGTTAGCGACGCTGACTGCTGTACCGTAATGTCTGGGTTCAAATTCCGGAGAAGAAATGGATGTTTGTAATTGTATAATGCCTTTGGGGCATGGGGATACTTAAAATAGCCGTCGAGCCGCAAGTCCTCTCGTGAGGTTGGTGCAAGGGTAGAGAGGCGGGAGGCCCCTGCCCCTCACTCCCAGGGTGTTCTCCCTTCTAAATTGGGATGAAACCGAGCAAAATCGTACTGTCACCTGAATGGTGCTCAAGGCAACTGCCAACGAGATGCTTACCTCTAGCCCTTTGCCGAGATGAATTTCGTGGACCTGGATCTGACGCAGTCGAGATCAGGTGGCATAAGAAACAATAAAATAAAAGAGAAATTTTTGAATTTCTTATTTATCAAGTTTTTAGGGACCTTAAGTCAAATAAACGACTATTTTTATAAAACACTTAAGAAGCCTTTTACATTTGCGAAAAAGATATTTTATTTATATCCAATTTAATTAATATCGATACAAAAATAGTCATTTCCCCCCCCCCTTTACTTCAGTCATGTTTCCATAGTAACGAATTGAATATGCAATCAATATCGATCAAAGTGTCTGCTTTATAAAACCCTACATTCTAAGACTTACTACACTTTCATTGGAGAATTTAATTGTTATTGTAGCAATAGATTGTGTTTTTGAATGCTATAGTTTAAAACGTGTGAATTCATTTTGGTGTTTCTTAAATCGCTATTTAGACTTGCCTTCTATAATGCCTGTAAGTAATATAATTTATGTTTTCTGATTAAAAAATTGAGTTTTAAATAATATAAGCTACTTTTAAAAAAAGTAATTATAAATACTTAAAATTATTAATTAATACATATTAAATTAGAAATGATAAATTAAAAGAAACAATCAAATTAATTTTATTTCATATCATTTTAATACATTTTTATTAAACAAAATTACGATAAAAAAGTTGCTTTTTATAGCATAATTAAATTTGAATACTTTAAAGTATGTAATTTTATACATGAGTTTTATGTACATATTTTGATTTTCTATTTTGTATTGTCCATTTTATAATCAATTTTTGAATTTAATAATTGAAATATAGCTTTTATATAATGACCATGTAGGCTACGATTCTGTGAAAACAAAAGTCATGCCATTTCTACACTTTAACCCAAGAATAAATATCTTGTTTATGGTTTTCAAATTTTATAAAATACAAGGTTATTTCTTTTTTTTGTATTTTTTGAAATAGTTGAGAACAATAAAAAAACAATGGTAATTTTTTTCCAAATGTGTTTTACCATAAGTATTATGACAGTATCTAGTATTTTGGTACTTACTTAAATGTTAATATATTTGGTACTTATATAAATGTTAATGTATTTGGTACTTATATAAATGTTAGTGTGGTTCAAGTGTAGTATAGGGGGGGGCCACTTCGAATTTGGATATTTTTCTTTGGATTTGGCGATTTTTATGTTAAAGTTATGGAAGATTTGAATTCATTCTAAAATAAATAATAAATAATTCTGAAAAAAATACCTTGGCGACCACTTTTAGTCGCCATAAAAAAGGACTGCGCCAAGTGGCCCCCCTATACTACACTTGAACCGTTAAAGTATTTGGTATTTGTATATTATTGTAACCTGTTGGCGATATTATATGAAACAAAGCAAATGCATGCCAATTCAGCACATACAAAACAAGGGAAATCAGGGTTGCCAACTTGGCAAGTTATTAATAGAGTTGA
>BMAV01023164.1:39865-50884 GCA_019973955.1 Trichonephila inaurata madagascariensis | reverse complement strand
CAAGGGAAATCAGGGTTGCCAACTTGGCAAGTTATTAATAGAGTTGATGATTGATGTGATAATATGTAAGTACTGTGTGTTTTTTTAAAAATATATTGTAATAAGAGAGAGAGATCCATTACACTTATGACATAATTTTTTTTTCTCTCCTATTTGCAATAAAATATGAAATATTATAATATTTTTGGGTACTTGCATATTATCACAACAATCAACAATGTTCAAGATAAGTTGCTAAGTTGGCAACCCCAATTTCGTATGTGTTGTATGCGCTGAATTGGCAGTCATGTGCTTTGTTTCATATAATGTCACCAACAGGTTGCGATTATACTTAAATACCCATTTTTGTCTCAGTATTGAAAATGTTAATCATTTTGTTGAATATTGTTAAAGTTTTTAACTCTGATATATACATTTGCCTTTTACCTCTTCCAGAGGTTTATTTTGACAGGAATGTTCTAGTAATAAAATGAGGAAAACTTGGGCTTGTTTTTAACTGAAGAACAAAGCATATGTTTTTTTTTTCTAGAAAAGAGAATTTTGGCAATTTGTGTGATTAATCCTGTCAAATTATATTTTAGACAGGATTCATTAGGATATTAACTGTTATCAGCTCATAAAATGCATTAATTAAGAAATTTTGTTTGAGTAATCTAGATTAAATTTAAAAAAAAATTATTTGAGGTTCATCTATGGTTAAAGTAAATTGGCTTTGGAAACAGTTAAAAATTAGGCATAACACAGTTGTGTACTACGGTATTTACATATTAGTGTTACCATTGCCAAATGGGCACCATTCAAATCATGAAATTTTCCACCAAAATGTGATTTTATTTATTTATTTTTTCATATAAAACATGTAAGAATCTTTTTGTTGTGATCTGCTGCAATTGGCATGTCACAAATTTTGCTGTGACGATACTAATATGTAAGTACCAGCAATTATATGCAAGAAATGTCTTGATTCCTCACAATGACTGTAGTGTGCAACATTTGTGTTCTACTTAAGGAAAATTGCCTGTAGTTATATCCTGTAGAATATTCTTTTTATTTTGAAATCCTATACTTTTATGTGTTTTAATTTTTATTTTTATAGAAATAATTTATTTTTTTATTCTTGAATAATTTTATATTAATTATATCAACAATCTTCTAAAAAATGCATATGTTTCCTTTTAGACATGAAGTTAAAAGTAATTTTTTTAGTTTACTGAATATCTAGTGAATATACTTTTAGTTCTTCTTTCAAGATGCTACATTAGTTAAGGGAATGGGATACACAATCTTAACATTCAAAACTCATTTCAAATCTATATATTTTAATTTTTTATATTAATCTCAAAGCTGTGGATTAAAATAACCAAAACTCAATAATAATATTTGTGTTGCTATATTTTTCCATAAATATGTAGTAAAATTTTTCTAAATTTTCATTTTAAGGTTGAAGCACCTGAAGCAGAAAACATTAAAGTTGTAGTGAGATGTCGTCCTATGAATGAAACTGAAAAAGTAGCCAATTACAAAAATATTGTTAATGTATGTGTTTTTAACTTTTTTAAAAAAGTAAATTTGTTAGTTGGATGTTTATAATTTGAATGATTTACAATAAGTATTGTGTTATTCTCATGTGCATTATAATATCACATATCTAGAATTTCAAATAATTTGCATCACAGTTATTTTAAAAATTGTATTTGTTTTTGTTTTTTTTTAAAGTACATTATACTTGCAGCTGTATATTTTTCTGCAGATATTTTTTAAGTATTGTGCTTATTCACTTTTTAATATAATAAATAATGTATAAAATATGATTTTTATTTATTGATTTTTTATTAGTAGTAGCATCTATAATTATATGTAAAATTAAAATAAAGCTTTCCCATGTAAGATATGATTTCACTTTTTTTTAATGCAAAAATTTTTTATCTCTGTTATTAACAAAAGAAAAGTCAATGATTGATATCAGGTCCAGGCCAAGAAAAGCATGTTCTACTACTAATTATGTTATGAGATTTTTAATGATTACATGAGCTGTTTTGAAACAATATACTAATGATAAGAATTTTGAAGATTAATTACACCTTAAATTTGCATATTGCTTGCTAATTATGAATAATTCATGTTTAAATTATACTAAATTACATTAAATAAATTATTGTATAAAAAATACAATTTATGATTTATTTTATTATTAACCTAAACAAAATATTAATTTTACATTACAAAATTATTTCCCTTTTACCGGTGCAGGTGATAAAGTCACCAAAAATGATACAACCAACACCAAGCGCTATGTTCTGCTGGTATAACTTTTATCACCACATTTTTAAAACAAGTTGTGGTCTCTTCTTATCTGTAACATTTTTTTCATAATACTTCAAAAATAGAGGAAAAACCAATGAGAACTAACATGTTTTTTTTGTGATCACCAATAAAGCCAGCTTGGTGAGATTTGCACTGGCAAAACAGAAAAGTATCAAAATATTGTTACGAATTTTGTGTAAATAGTGTAAATAATTTGTATTTGAGTGTTTAATGCATTTATACTACTCTATGTTATGTTTATTGCATGTTAAAATTGAACCGTTCACAAGCAATGCCGCCCCTTACGTTATAATGGCGATCCAATGAGAACTTGGCGAAATCTTGGCGGTAGAGCCAAGTTGGCATCATTTTGGCGTCATTGGTGACCATGTTGGCGAACCCTCGGGAATCTTCTAGAAAGTAGTAGATCTCTCCACTAGTGTCACGTTCAATGACACGAGCTGTTATATTTCTGGAAGTTTCTGTCGGGCCTATAAAAAGATGCTCGCCGGTACGGCGGGGAGTCTGGATTAAACCAGCAAGTAGTGAGGATTGTTTTGACTAGCGATTAGCTTGGCTGTGCTTGTGAATAATCTTTACTTGCGTGTATTTTTAAACACTGGTTATTGTGTTTGATTGCTGTTGAAGGTATGAAGACCTTCGGAGATTTACTGTGTGAATATTGCTGCTGAATCCTGTATTTAAAGGATTGGATTTTTGTTAATAAATTCACATCACTTTTGAAGAACTGTTTATTTTCTTTGTGATTGTTTTGCATAAAATCCACGAACCCTCGGATCTACGTAACAGTATGTTCTATTTCCTAAAATGTTTTTGATGGAAAATTTGTTTATAATATCCTGATAATGAATTTCTGTCAATTATCTCCAATTAATGCAGAGAAAAATTACCCTTAACTAATGCCAGGTACTAATAATTCTTTTAATTTTGAGAATGAATGAATTGTATATAATTATCCCATATAAATATATTTTTCAACTCTTAATGCAGGGTTGGCAAATCGCAGCTCATGAGCTGCATGTGGCTCTTTACATAGATGATTGCTGCTCTTCAGATTTTTGTTTTTATGTTTTGTTAAAAAATAATTGTCTACTAAAAATTGTTTCCCTTTCTATTTAACCCTGATAATTATCTATTGAAAATGTTTGCTTCTATCCATACATATTTCAATATGCATGTATTACATTACTATAACATCTTGTCTAAGAGGATCTAAATGAGGCTTACTTAAAAATGGGTGACTTAATTAAAGAACAACCAATGTAAATTTTATATGAAGATGATATAGGTTTCATATATTTGGCAAGTAGTTCTAGAAGTATACTAGTTTTTCAAAAGGATCCTTTGATACTAGTTTTTCAAAGGAGAATATATAACTTCAAAACATAAAAGTGTTGCAAATGTACATTTTAAGTTTCTTTGTAAAAAAAAGGAGTTTGCATTATACAGTGAATATACCTAAAAACTGGAAAATGCATATTGATTGTATAGGTGCACATTATGTGCCAGATTTCAAAAGGTACTTATTTTTTTCATTTTAACACATAAAGGGGCTGCTTATTTAGCATTATGGTACAGGGAAAGAATCCAAAACATATTTTATGTCTGGAAAAAAGGGATCAACTCAGATAAAAATGAGTAGTTTGATAAACATAAGGATAGCAAAGCCGGTATGTAGTATTAATGTTTCAATTCTCATGATCTGACTGCTGCATCTGGAAAAGGAATTTCTATTCAAATTGTATACAAATGAGAAGAGATGGTTCTTTACATCCTCTCTTTGAGTCCATTGTGCTGGAGAGTTTGTTGGGGTGCTGAACATACCATTCTTGGAAACACCCAGAATGGGAACGTGTTCTTTTCATTGATGAGTCATGATTCAGCACACAGAGTGATTCTTGGCAAATATTCATCTGCAGAGAACATGGAACTCACAATCATCCCTCTAGTGTAAAAGAAATAGACCAATTTTGGTGGCAGTGTAATCATTATCTGAGGTGTACCACTGTATATCTTTGATGCTTGTAATCTAACCACAAAGGGCTATAGGGGTGAGATCTTGGAATACAGTTATGTGAGATTTTAGTGAGGGTTGTGCTGAACCTTTCTATGGACGATAATGCTAGGCCATATGGAAATCACATTATTGAGCATTATCTCAAAGAAGAGGATATTCCCTGTTTGAACAGGCTCACAAAATCTTTAGATCTCAATTCTGTAAAAGATATTTGGAATGATTTTGAAGGAGCCATTGTATGCCATCAGTTCTCTTTCAGGACACTCCAAGTGCTTTTGGAAGAATGGAATTTATTTTGACATACTCATTACAATATTTCAACTCCAT
This sequence comes from Trichonephila inaurata madagascariensis, assembly GCA_019973955.1. Lineage (NCBI taxonomy): Eukaryota > Metazoa > Arthropoda > Arachnida > Araneae > Nephilidae > Trichonephila > Trichonephila inaurata. Next base: position 46,215 of record BMAV01023164.1, on the reverse strand, counting down.
TGTGAGATTTTTACAGCAATTTATGGTAGTCACCCCATGTTAGGTTTTCTTTTCCTGAGATATAATGCACATCATGATTCAAACATTTTTGATATAACCTATACCAACTAATAATTAACTTTTCCATATTGTTACACTTTCTCTCACAGTAATACATCTTTGTGTGCCAAATTTTATTTCAGAAAACCAAATCTTTTTCTGGTTTCTATGGATACTTTATTTTTGATTTTAATATTTGACAGCAATGTATTATAGTGATGGGGAAAAAAGAGAATTTTCAAAAAATTCATTATTGATTTTAATGATTAAAATTTTCTTCCTTTTTTTAAATTATTTTCTTTATTTTTAAATTCTTTTTATGACATTTTTCAAAAATAATCTTGATAGAATATGAGTCTATGCAAAATTAATTTTGTCAATTTTATTTTACAGGTGAACCAAGTGGAAGGTTCCGTAACACTTTGCCATCCAAATGCATCAGAGTATGATCCTCCTAAAACGTTTACATTTGATCATGCATTTGGCATTGATTCTACACAGTTAGATGTTTATAATCTGGCTGCACGTCCTATAATTGATAATGTATTGGAAGGCTATAATGGTAAAAAACACAAAATAAAGTTTGATCAGAATTATATACTTTAAAATACACCCTTTATCTATAAAAACCATTATATCTTTAAACTTTAAAAGGTTTTGTGAAATGTCAATTTTTTCATTTAAATATCAGTACAAGCGTGATATTGCATTGTATGTTTTAACTTTTTTTCAATGTGTCTTTTGTCTGATCTTAAAGAAATCAGTATTCTAATAAAAATTAATTAAGAGTTTTGCAAAATTCATTTTAATTTTTTCCCCTACTGTATTGCTTGGTTTTCAATTTGTTATATATATATATTTGAAAAGACACTCTTACATTGGAACAACAATTGAATGTTTATTTTAAACTTTCTATTTTCTTGAATTTGTAATGCATCATTTATTTTCCTTTATTAAGTTACAAGATAGTGTTGTATTAATAAGAAAAAGATAGTTATATATTTTGAATGTGTTAATTCAACTGCTTATAACTACAAAAGGTTTGAGATTTTCTTGTGAAAAAAAAGTAATGAACTTTTTTTAATATATACTTTTCTAATTATTTTCGCTTTGTTATGTTTTTGTTTTGTTTTTATATGTTTGTCATGTTTTCGTGCAGGGTTTTACATGCACAAAAATTTTACAGTAAATTATAGTGTTTAATTTTGAAAACTATGTGAATTCTAAAAGGGGATTCATAATTATATATTCTATTTATGTTCTGCACTGAGTTTAACTTTTTTTAAGAAATAATATTTAATTGTTACTAATCAAATAAAATTATAAATTAAATGTTTAGAATAATTCTTATTCTTTTGGGTGATTATTTTCTTATGTAATATATTTTTTAAATGTTATTTTACTGTGCACTCTTATCAAATTTATTAAATTATTTTCTTTACTTTCATGACCTGAAACATTGTATTCTATTTTTTATTGATATTATGTAAAGGGAAATTGCAATCCCCTAAAGCAAACTTAACCCTACTTAACCATCAGAAGTTGATGACAGCTTTAGAAAGCAATAGTTTTCAATTTTAGTCTTGACTTTATATTTATATATTGATTTTCAATTTCAGAGTTTTTCCTTTCTCAGTTATGTAAGATAATTATTATGCTTTTGCTCATTTATTATATTCTTTTTATCTTTGTGATTTGTTATCAGGTACAATATTTGCATATGGTCAGACAGGCACTGGTAAAACTTTCACAATGGAAGGTAATCGTGATGTTCCTGAACAAAAAGGAATCATTCCAAATTCATTTGCTCACATATTTGGCCATATTGCTAAAGCAGAAGGAGATAAAAGGCAAGTTTGTTTATTTTGTTTGCCGTAAAAACAATGCTAAAACATAGTTACAAAATAAATGTTACGAGGTAAAAAAATTTCATTTGCTTAGTATTATGCTGTTTACTCATTATGTACTAATGTTGAATTAATTGGATATATTTTTATTCTTATCAATTAAACAATAAAGAAATATTGTAAAAAAGCATCTAAATGTACAAATTTTTAAAAGTATTTTTTAATATAGATTTTTTTTTTGCAATGAAATTTTAAAAAAGGAGTTAGGTACAATTTTTTGTAAGTAAAGATTTGTATATTTTATTATATATTTTATTCATATACATTTCATTGATTTAATGAATTTTTAAAAATCTTTTCTCATATTATCAGAGATTGTTTTCTACTTTTTCATTAATTGCATTTGAAGATACAGCTGCATAAATTGCAACTCAGTTTGTTACTACTTTGCTTATTTCTGTAAGAATGAAGGTTTGAATTTGATTTTAAATAAATGGTATATTCAATGGTGTGATTTTCTTTTTTTGTTGTAAATAACATAAATCTGTCAGGTCAAATATTTGAATTTTAAAACTTATATTTTTATAATGAGCAAAATGTGAATTCAGTGGTTTCTTATAGATCTATCTTTATACTAAATATTGGGATATATTTTAAATATATAAAAATACACAATTTTTTTGTTTTAACTGGTACATTATTTGAATTATTATTCTGTGTATATTTACTTTTTATACAATTCCATTAATCTAAATTTAATCATTCAAAATTACTAAACTGGTTGACAGTTAAATAATTTGAAAACTAAGTTAAAAATATTAAAAAATCATTAATCTCTTTTTATTTTCTTTAGATTCCTAGTAAGAGCTACTTATTTAGAAATATATAATGAAGAAGTACGAGATCTTCTTGGTAAAGATCAAAGTGTTCGGTTAGAGGTATGTGAAAATTTCATATTATGAGCTTATTTATTCCTTAAACTGTATCTGTTTTGAACTTTCCCTGTAATTTACAATACACTGAAATAAAATATTTTAGATGAAATGGCTGTAAATTTTTTTAAAAGATAAATGTAGTATTTATTACATTTTGTATCTCAAAAATTGTTATGCATAAATATTTACCATTATAACATTTATTTTAGTTATTTAATGTCTTTGTATTTTAATCTTTATACTCTTAAAATGTTAAATTTAATGAAATTGTTTTCCTTGTTTTTATATTTTTTTGAAATTTTTAATTTTCTATGCCAACATTATATGTTTACATTTAAATGAAAGAAATTTTTTAACATAATTTTGAAAAAATCATATAAATAAATGATTCACTTACTGTTAACAAAATTTACTGATAGATAATTTATTCTATTAATAGTTTTCTCACATGCTCAATATCTATATAAAAAGTTCTTTACTTATGTTTTTTACACTGTACAATCATATTTTGATACACAAGTATATTATTTTAATATTATAAAATATTTGCCATTATTTGAAAGTTATATCCATGCTTCTTGATCAACAAATTGAATATACAATGTTCCCATGTTTCATTTGTTAGTAGGGCAGCCGTAATAAGACATAACATTACATCAAAGCAGAATGGCCCAAAAGACAAAATCTTAAGCCAAGCACAGAGAATGTGATCCGGAACAGCTTAGTTGTGATCACTTCTGCTCATCAAATTGGTTGCAATTAACCAGTTTGACAAGGCTATTTATCCCAAAAGATGGTGATTATTTCAAATACCTAGGAAAAACGATTATTGGTTTATCTGAAGTCATGTTGAGAGAGAGGGAATCTTTGTTGCTCCAGATATCCACAAGCTTATGGAGGATAAAAAGTTTGAGACTACCATGACAACAAAGGAAAAAGAAGCTTGGGTTGGTTGGATCAAAATACATTTTCTTCTCTCACATGTGGACTTTTCTCCTGAAAATTAAAGATAAGTGAACGAAGAACAGGGTGGAAGGTTCCAACATCAAAGATATGGAGTGCAAATATCAAGGAGGAGGGGATGAAATCATGCTCACTAACTACTTTTGAATATTAACACAAGATGGGTCTGAACCCATAAATGAAGAACATCAAAGAAGTTTCAAAGAAAAAAGAATGCATATTTAAATAGAAACTTTGTTTTGTTTTACTTTTAGTGAAGTTTGAAATTTGTTTCAAACTTTCATTCATTCCGGCATAATATTTGCTCCTATTGCTCAATCTTTTATTTTATGTAAATAACCTTAATAAAAACAAATTAAAATAGTATATCGATATCGGTTTCTAGAAATTGTACCAAAATTGGATGCAAAAAGTTTAAATCTCGAAGGAGCACCTTGTTTTTCTCTCAACCAGAGGCAATTCATGAGATCTGGCAACAGCGGTTTTCATAAATTTGGTAAAAAATCAATTTGCCTTATCAAAAACTTATATTTACATGGATTTAGCTGGATAAGAACTACTGTTGCTAGATAGTACATGCTAAATTGTTCAAGATAATTCATTCTCAAAAAATAATTTGAGCAAAAATATTGTTATTGAGCTAACAAAAAATCCTGATGTGATGCGGGAAAAAATGGTAGTCATTTTCAAACTTGGCATACCAAATTACGTAAAAATCACTGGAAACTTCTTTTGTATTTTGGAAAAGTTTCAATTTTGCAGGCCTGTGTTATTATAATCATTCCTTTAAATCTCATATTTTTTATAACTTGACTATATTATTTTTAGGTAAAAGAAAGACCAGATATTGGTGTCTTTGTAAGAAATCTTACTGGAGTTGTTGTGAAAAATGCAGATGATCTTGATCGTATAATGACGCTGGGAAGTAAAAACCGTATGTATAAAATTTTGATAATTAATTTAACTAGATAATTAGATTGATATTACTTCACTCATCAACTTCTTTAAGAAGTACAATATTTTAATCTTAATATTTTTAGCTGTTAATTATTGCCTTAAGGGAAATTACTCCTTTATTCATTATTGAATTGAATATAACCTTGTTCCCCTTATAAATTTTTAGAAATTGTTGTCAATTTTTTGAAACATTCAAAAATATTTTTAGTGGGTTATTTCTGATTATCATCCGGCTTTATATGATCATTTACAGTATTAACAAAAATATTTTTTATGTTTTGTTATACATAAAACTATCAAAAAATCTTGTTAATCTCTACAACATATTTATATTTCTATTTTCTTTAGTTAATAAGATTCTAAAGTCTAAAAAATATACAGTAGAATTTATGGTGAAATTATTTATTATATGATATATAGAGACGTATATCACAAAACATTTAATTGAAAACAAACAATCAAGAAGGAAAAAACTCTCATTTTAAATTTATGTGTAAATGTTCACAACATAATTTGCATTGCAACATAATAATCATGGCTTTTGTCACAAATAAAAATCTCCACCTGATGATTTGTCAGTTAACCAATGCGAGAGAAAGAGAGACTGAAAAAGAAACTAAAGTCCAACAAAGTTGAAGAAACTAATTTCTTCAAAACATTATTCAATTCTTGAAGAATCATATTTTAATTACATGGAACATAATTTTTTAAAATTTTATATAGAGGAAATAACCTAAACAAACTCCGGCATGATTAATAATCAAGAGTTAGTAGCAATTAAAATGGGAGGGGAATTATCTGTCATTCTGAATGGAACTTATTTCCTTTATATATCTGTTTTAAATATGCTTCCATACAGTGATTGTTTTGTAAAAATTCATTTATATGTCAACAAAATCAGCAGAGTAATAATACATGCTTTTTCATTGACATTAATGATTGAATCAGTTATTTAAAAATAAATTATCTATTAAAAGTTTTAAATTTCGAAGTGTTCTTTTGTGAAACTTAATTTGATAATTTTTGTACTTAAGACTTGTAATATTTTCTTAAAATCTGAGTGTTAAAATGAAAATATTTTTTATTAAAATTATTATTATTTCATGGACAATTTTATTATTTACTATTAGCAGTTGCTAATTTAATCATTTGAGTTGTCAACAGAGAAAGGAAAACAATACTTGTTCTGCTCAGATTTAAAGGAATTAATTTTGAAACAAATGAGCTTATGATAGAAAGGAGTCATTAAAAAAATATATATGAACTAAGAGAAAAAATAGTCTTATTACTCACAATTTCAGGGATAGATTATACATATATCCTTAGGACTTAAGGAATAAACTTCTTTTAATTATAAAGAACAAATCTTTTTCTTTTTTTTTGAATTTAAGGAATTTTTAAAAATTTATATATATAACATTAGGTCGGCCCAAAAATAAAAAAAAATTCTTTTTTCAAATCAAAAGATATTTTCTTTTCATACATCACATTTAAAAATTTGAAAAATGGAGAAATGTTGCTGTTTTATGTAAATTGCCTATAATTATTTAACTTACTAATATCATAATGCTATTGTTCTAAATGTGAAATTCTGGATATGAATAATAAA
>BMAV01023164.1:12431-22990 GCA_019973955.1 Trichonephila inaurata madagascariensis | reverse complement strand
AGCCTAGTGGTCAAGGTATCAGATCGTGGCTGGCGTGTCATGAGTTCAAGCCCATTACCACAAGTGTAGAGGAGCAATGCACATTAAATCTGCCAAGAGCTCAAACGTCCTCCCGTTGGTGTGGTAGTTAGGAGAGGGGGATGCCAGCTCAGGTGTCGTCCTCGTCTTTTGATCATGGTTCAAAATTATGAGGTCCGTCGCCAAAAGTCCTCATGTTGCTGAACAGTGCGATGTTAATATTCACTCCCTTGACTAATCAATAATTGTCCCCCTTTTGAATTAGTTATTATGTGTTCAGTAATAAAATGTTGGAAATATGTAATGGTGGCTGAAGCTGAATTGTCGTGTTAACGAACTTATGGCCATTATGGCGTAGTCCTGGTGCCATCAAAGACCTGCTGCATGGGGGGGAGGCTAATGCATGCTAATCTGTCAAGGCTCAAAGTCCTTCTCACACTGGTGTAGTACAGAAGTTTGAAAAGTGAGATACCAGCTCAAGTGTTATCTTCGTCATTTGGCTGAGGTTCAAAATTGTATCTATCACAAAATTATATTTGCCAAAACCCTTATGTGTAGTTTCAACTTACCTTAATAGCCAATTAATCAACCTAAAAATATGTGAGCTCTGATATGTCTTATATCAATATTTTATAAATATAATTTTTTTTTACATAAGTAAGAATAATTAAAAGTGAATAAGATTCCAATTACTTAATCGTAGAATGGAATTTGTTTGTCTAATCAATTAACTAGTTATTTTTAAGTTTTTATTGGTAATTTATTTTATTTAAGTATTTATTCTAGCATATATTTGGTAATTGAGTTTATTATATTTCCTCAATAATTTAAGATACATGTCAATTATGTTATCAATAAAACATAATTTAAGTATAAATTTTTAACAATTTTTCTAAAACCGATTTTAAATTACTGCTTTGATTTTTATTTATGAATTAACCACCAAAAACTGATAATCAGTTCCATTTCTTCATTAAATTTTTTAAATAACTATAAATTTAGTATAGGATTTTTTTGTTTTCCAGCCACGACTTCTTTTTTAAAAAATTTCATATTGTATTTGTTAAATAATAATTTTATTTTTTCAGACTGATAACCTAGATCTTTCCCATCTATATTTATCTTATAACACAGAAAGTGTGACAAGAATTCCTCGAATGAAGTCTTCAAGAGGAAAATCTAGTCGAACACATTCATCTAGACCAAAATCTTCCAGGAAGTGAAAATATATAGCTTTTATTATATATATTAGTTAATCATATTTATTGAAATGAATGAAGAGATTAAGAATTAATGCTTATCTTATATTATGTCATCTTTTTATAGTGCAATGAATTATTTAAATAAAAGTTGAGAGATGTTTGTGTTAAGTCCAAAGATGATACATTTGTTTTTTATATATGATATATTTATTATTATACCATAAATTATTATAGCATTTTAAGCTGAATATAACACGATAGAAAAACTAAGAAAATTTGTTTTTCTCCAATACTGAGGAATACAAAACATGTTCAATGTAAAACATTTTTTTTCTATTGCATTTTCAAGTTGAATATGCTTTTTGGAAGCTTTTTATATAGTATCACAAACTATCAAATTCAATTATTTTTTGAATAATGCAGTCCTCCAATAAAAGTGAAAAACCTGTATCCATCTGCTTGTTGAATGAATCTTTTCAGGATAAAATTCTTTCATGTTATAGCTTTTTTTTTATATATAAAAAATTTATTCAACCATTAGAAGCATTTTATTACTGTCTTGTATTTATATAATCTGCTTTGATATCTTTTGTGGTGAAAATATCCCTTGAATTCAATTAGAGCTTACTTAAGATTTACTTTCAACATACATTGTAATTTTTTTATGATCACCCTTGATAGTAAAATAATTTTGAAATGTACATAGCTGTGAGACATTTTAAGAAACATTTATCTTCAAATATTAAATTAAAATTATTGAATGCAGCTTTATTAACTTCCTACCTCTTTACTAGAGTTACACAATGAAATATTAAACTCTTATCTTGATTTAACAAATTACTTTATTTTATTAATACAAAGACCTTATCTGGCATATTTGATCAATAGAAAAGGCAATAGTGCTTCACCAAGCTAATGCAAGACTTTATAGCGTTAACTCGCCAATAACTTTAGATGGAAAATACTGTTACACTCATATTCTTCAGATTTGGCACATTCAGATTAGTACTTGTTCTAATCCTTTGAAAAATTGTTAGATGGAAAAACCTTTAATTCAAATATGAATGCCAATAACTTTTAGTTTAAAAAAACTAAAAAACATGCTTTTATGGTTAATTGAACTACTTTACTTTTTAGTTTGATTAACCATAAAAGCGTGTTTAGTTTTTTAAGCTATAATTTATTTTCCATCTTTTAAAGTATAATTTATTCATATACTTTTTTTAAAAAAATTTTTGGCTTGCGACCAAAACAGTTTGCTAATCCCTGAATCAGAACAAATTTTTTTTTCACAAGCACAAGTCTTTTTTTAATTATTATTTCCATTTTCAGAAAGACTGGACAATTGTTTATATTATAAGAAATTGCTGACGCAAAAAAAAATGTTTTCCCTTTTAGGGTTACTCTTAATCTTTTAGTTGCCAAATCTGGAAATAGTTATTCCTGATTATCCTGTTCAGGACAATGGAACAAAATTATGAAATTATTGTATTGTCATCAGTCCTCGACAAGTGTGCAAAATGTCAAATTAATCTGACCTTTTAAAAGTGGGTAAAAATCGAATTCAAAGCAAAATAAAAAGTATGTTAAAAATTACTTTTATCAGTAGTTTTATGAGTAGAATCATACTACTGTCATAAAGATACACAATTATGGCAAAGTGGAGAATATATAACTCAATAAAACATTTATTCATTAAAAGAAAATTGTTTTTCGTTTTCACTAAAAGAATTAAATCAATTTCTGAACCTAATATTTAACCATTAGAATCAATTTGCAAAAGAGATAATCCTCTGATCACAAATCCAACTGTAGCTTTCGTATGAGCTCAATACTAAACAGCATACTTGTTCCATACTGAACAGAATTGATTTTGTAAATTTATATCCTAGAATTTTACTATCAAGCAAAAATAAATTACTTCTGGTTTGTAATTTTTAGTGACATTAATGCTGATGGAAGTTTATTTTATAAAATTAATTAAAAAAATTACTTCATCCATTACTAACATCAACAGTATGATTTTGAAAAGTCATTTGAATGAAATCGAAATAATTTTCTGATCAATATAAGGACGTAAAATTCCACAAATTATGTATTCATATCTTTGCAATTTAATTTTAAGGTGCTCTCTATGACATAATTAAATTTACTTTTATATCTACATCCAATTTGTTCTAGTACACTTTTTTTGTTATTGAGTTTATATTCTTAATAATTTAAGATACATGTTAATTATATTATCAACAGAAATTTGTACTTACAAAATAAATTTCATAATGGTTTAGCTTATCTATCATAAAATCTCATTAAAATTCAGAAGTATTCAATCAAGCTTGATTGTTAGCATGTTCCAAGGCTAAATTGTTTAAGTTCATATAAATATCTATATAATGTTTTTATAATTCAAAAAACATGAATAAAAAGGCACAAAATAAGACTTTAATATATCTTGAGCTTTAATAAAAATTAGAACTATAAATTTATAAACATCGATAGAAACAAATGTCATGTACACTTTTATAATAATTTAGATATTACAGCATTAAAAAAACAGATTCATATCTGTACAGTCATGATTACAAAAAAAGGTACAAATCAATTTTTAAATACAAAAGTTAAAAAATTCTATATAACTTAAAACAGCATTGTAAAATTAGAATCTATTCTATATGTACATAAGATCAAATATTTACAGAAGATCAAATATTCACATAACACTATTAGCACATAGCATATTGGAATTTTCAGAATGTATCAAGAAATATAACTGAATATTTCAGGCATTATCTTTTGGGACATTAAATGGTATCACTAGGTTTTCAGAGTTATTTATCTGTATTGATTGAAGAGCAGACAGAATTGAAGAGTTTATGTCTCTGACCTAATAAAAAAAAACATTTCAAATTCAGTAAAAATTTTTTTTTCATGCATAAAAAGAACTATGATAATTTTAAGAATAAGAATGCCCTTTATTCATATTTTAAAAGACTACTTTTTTGGTTTATTATCATTTAACATTACATTAATATTCTCAAATTTTGCTATTGGACATACCATTACTCCTTGCAAAGTCACTTATCTGTTTCATGTTTATATTTCAAAAAATAAATAGTACATTGTACAAAATTTCTACTGTCCCTTATGTAGGTTTTTAAGATAGAATAATCCTCTGTGTATTATCAAGTTCTGAAAATATACTTTTAATTGTATTAATTTCCAACACAATGGAGGTAAGAATTTTTTTTTTAAATTTGAAGCTTATATCTTATTAATTATGATTAATGAAAACTCGATAAATCTTCATCCTACAACAATTTTTCATATTTATGATATTGATTATTATCAAAAGCTGTAACTAATTTAATATCTAAATTCTGTTTTGAACAATACAGAATAAAAAATTAAGTGAATTTGGCAATGTATTTAAGAAGTTTTATTGCTATTGTTGATGAAAAACGTTTTACTTCTAACATAGACTAACTTCTAACATTTTCTTCTTTCATTTTATAATCTCAGGTTAGAAATTCCATATAAAAGAAAAATATTCTGCCACACTATAATTTAAACATGAATTTAAAAAAAAAATGTAAAGCATAAAAAAAGAATTTATTTATATATATAGAGAGAGAGAGAGTTCCTTTTATTGTTTCTTCCAAACAAGGTACAAGGATGAGCAAATTGTACTAAACATAAGCTATATGCAAATCAGGACACCATTTGAAAACTTTATTTTAACAAAAGCAAAATGAATGGTAACATTTTCTCTAATTTTAAACATAATTTACGTTTCTTATTATGAAATTTGTACAATTATCCTGGAAAATCACTTTAAACTTTGTAAGGCATAACTAAAAATTCAAAATTAAATTTCTTTAATACTTTAATATCATAACATATACTGAACTATTACAGATATATATCTGAAATAAAAATAAAAATGTAAAACTCATTAAAAAATTACCATTTTTACGTCCTCTTCGGCAAGTGGATCACCAGATAAAGTCCTATCTAGCTGAGAAGTATCTTCCAACAAATTAGAGTTTTCAGTGTATTCACGCTTTTGTAATACTCCTTTAATCATAGATTCATAGTCTTTAGTTTTATCTGTAGATTGATCTACAGAAGAATTTAAGGCTGGCACATCAATGTAGCTGCTATAAAAAAAGTTCAATAAAAATGTCACAATGTAGATAATTTATCTCATTTTTAACTTTTTCATTTAGAAAATATCTAAAAACTTTACAATTTGACATGAAATTAAAGCTTTATCTATAAGTGATACTTAAGTAAATTTGAACAAAAATTCAATGTTTTTGGTGTAGCCGCTTACGAATGTGGCATTTGGTTTTTAAGAGTGAGAAATTATTTCTCGCAATATCAAAATCTGGAAATAGTAGGGCACTTTAGCTCCATTGCAAATCTACACTATATAATTCATGTAGAAAATACATTTCACTATGCACAGTTGCATTTAATGACTTCAATTTTCTAACACTCAAAATATAAGAAAGAATAAAATTGACTGAACTCCCTAACAAAATCTTGGTCCTTTTAATAATTTGTAATAAAAAAATCATTGAAAAAATTTATTTAATAGCTATTTAAAGTAACTTAACATAATATGAATTCCACATTAATAACGAATCAAACAAAAACCAATATATTTTCAGTACTTTACAATTAACTAGATATTTTTAAAAATGCATTTTTAATACAGATCAAACTAGTACATTTTATGTTAAGGATATATCCTTTGTTATTCTGTAGATTTTAAAATACTTTAAAAAAATGACAAAGAACAGTTATATTCAAAAACAATCAGCGTATTTAAAAAATACAATGCAGTTATCTGGGAGATTTTTTTAGCACATAGCATCAATGTGAAATTTCAAGCGGCATCCTTACTTGTTAAAGAGATATTCCAAAAAAAAAAAAAAAAAAAACTTATTTTTAATAGAAATGAAATGTTACACATTTTGAAAACCGGCAATTTTTCTTTGTTTTGAATTTGGTATTATACATATAAATAATTAATTATTGATTAATAAATAAATGTAATTTCTTACTTGGCTGTCTTCTGTAGAATTCTGTTTAACTTTGCTTGCTGATCTCCAACACCATCTGTTGCATGTTTGTTAGATATACTCTGACTACAAAAGAAAAAAGTCAATTTTAACACTACTTTCAGAGAAACAATGAAAATAAGTTAGAAATTAATGAAAGTTTTATTTAACCTTGCTGATCTTGATGCTTCACCTACAGGACTACCAAGGAGATTTGTTTTGTCATTTTGTTCACTCTAAGGGAAAACAAATCAAGAAAAGTTCATTATGAGCAAATATTTATGATAAACTTAAAGTGTTTATTAATTTAAATTTCTTTTTAAAGAGTTACTACACAAAGTATCACCCAACTGTCTCAATATTTTAAAAATTGTCATAATTTTTATAATTCAATATGTACCATGTCCAGTCAATTTTAATGATCCCCAACATACTGAATCAACCAATTGCTCTTCCATTTCCAAGTTTTGGTGTCACCCTTTCCTGTTAAAGAGCTTCACTGCTTATAAGAATTCAAAGTTCAAATGTACAGATGTTTAACCTTGCCTAGACTGCCATAACTAACAAATAATGCATGGGTATGAAGGGAAATTGACAGTGGTAAAAGCTAGACTTAAGTGGGCCCCATATCAAAACTTACTGAACACCATTTTTGGGGCCCTCAAATATATTAAATTTTTTTCCCTTGCATATGTTGGGGTCCCTATAGCTTTGAGGCCCTGTATCATTCATACGGCAGTAGCTACAAATGATTTATATTAACATTTTCAATTATTAGGCATAGTGAACCACTAGGTCATATTGGATTATTAATATTAAATAAATTTACAGGGTTTATATATTTAAAACTATTAGACTATGGTCTACCAAGACAGACCTATGTTCAGTGACCCAACAAGATTCTAAGATTAATCTATATAAGAAGTGCCTAAAGAAAATTATGAATAATAAATATAGAAAATAACTATTGGTATAAAAATAACTGCCATCTAACATTATATACTTTTGCAAATATTTAGTAAATTTTTAAAAATCAGAGCAAAAAACACTTATTGAATTAAATACATAGCTAATATTGCATATTTATGCTTTATCATGTTTGTGAAATGTGCTTACCTGACATATGTCATGTAGAGGAAGCAGATAGAAATTAATAGACATATTAGTTATACAGGATTTGAAGTCATTTCCCGAATGTTTCAAAACACAAATTTTTATAACTTATTCATTCATTCATTGTTTCATTTAACAACAACCCTCTTTATTCACTCTAATTCAATTCATTTGTCTACAATAAACTTAGGTGACAGTTAATGAGTAATCTGTGTTAGATGTTTCTCTTGACACTTTTCTGAATTGTAATATGTATCTGGGTCAAACTATTGGTTAAAGAGAAGAATAAGGTGCTCCTTGGCAAAATTGGCAGTTTTTTTGATGACCTCTAAAATATGTTACTAAACTATCAATAGTGGAAGTAAGGAATGTCAAAACCCAACATATCCTAACAATAAAAAATACAAATTTGGTGCTTTTAAACATGAAGTGCTACACTTTTTAGAAAACTAAAAAAAACACTTTAACATAATGAAATAAAAATTATACCATTACTAAAAACCAAAGAATTATTTTTCATTTATTTTTTCATAATTCTAATTTTTCTAAAGGAAAAATAAATTAAGAGAGGACTAAGAAAGAAACCATACACACAAACACCTTTCATTTATATTGTGGGTTTCCAGCATATTTTGCCCCATGAACTCCAAAAGTTTAGAATTAAATTTAATCTTACTTAAAAAAATTATTTTTTTACTTAAGGAGAATATTTTTCATAACACTTCTCACCAAAACATTAATCTCAAAAGAAATGAAATCATAGTTGACATTTTGAATCTATACAATCAACATCAAAATCTTCAATTGTACAGTTTCAACAAATAACAATCAAGAATAGAAAAGGTGCAACTTATTTGGAACAATTCTGGCTTTTAATTTATCAACTGTAAAATTGTTATATTATCATGAAATCTAAAAATTTTTGCCTAACCAGAAAGGCATCCTGTTGCTTTTATGAGAAACTATTCATTAAATAATTAAGACACTATCTTAAAACATAAATATATAATATAAAGATAATATGCAAATTTATGTTAAATATATTCAATCATATGCTTTCACATCATCTTTAAATTCACCGGAAATTGCATGGATGACACAAAGTTAGGTCACTGAAATCACAGAGATGGAATTTTCATTTGATATAAAAAAAAATTATACTGAGCTGATGTCTTAAAAGCAATAAATTATTATTCATCAAAAATTTTATTTGAAGGGAAGGATAAGATTTTCAATAATAATCTCTATAAAAATTTTCAATAGGGTATTCCGTTTACATTTCGAGCATTTTCCCTCACAATTCATGTTTAATTTTTAAAGACTAATAATTTAAAGAATCTTTGATGCTTTTCAGTTAGTAATAAGCAATCCTATCAATTATCAATGATGTAGCAGAGAATATTAGGGCCTCCCTGCAAACTCAAGTTTTGGGCCCCCAAGCCCAAATATGCACTTTGTGTCAGTCAAGCTTTGGGCCCTCTAGAGCCCCTGGAGAAATAGATTAAATAGAATAACTTAATATTATTTGTTAAATGATTTGGAGTAAAAGGAAAAAGTGCATGCAATACAGTGATACATGGCTAAAGGTTTGATTTTGAATAGTAGCAAATGTTTGGTTTGCAAGAAAGTCAAGCATTTGGTAGAAAAGGTAGACTACCAGATTTATTTAGGAATGCAATGAGAGAGAAATGAATAGACATAACACAAGATTTAAGAGAAAAAATATTTTTCAATGAATGAAGAATGATATACATGAGAAAAGGTTTAAGAAAAAGAGCATGTTAAGAATAATCCAGATTTTAATAACTATAATCTGGGTTTGAAAGACCAAACAAAATTTCATTTCTTCTGTGATTGACATTGTGGCATACTGGGAATGAAAACAGTTAGGCTAGAGATAAATATATTGAAGCTTTATTTTACACGACTCTGTCTCACATACCTCCCCTTCTCTATCTCTCACTAATGTCGTCTTTAAACAGATTCGCTTTCAGCTAATTATCTCATTCCTGGACCCTTTTCTGCCCCACAATCTTAGGCAATCCCTATTGGCTATTCATCCCAGAATAAATCAACAGGTTTCTAGGCTAATAATGCTCGCTACAATACGTAGGAAAGAAGGTCCATAAAGATCACTTCGCTTTAGTCCAATACACAAACCTCTCTTATGGGAAGGGAGGTTACATTCTAAAAAGCAGGTAGAGGAAAGTATCAAGTGGTAATTTGTATAGTAAAAATTGAAATCTGTTATGAAAGAGGGGGTTGAATCCCCCTTCTCCTTGTGTCTGCCACTGGCTGCGGTTGAGCCCACCCTCCAGTTTTTTAATTTTTTTTTTTGTCTCAACTTAGTGAAACAAATGTATCCCATTAGCAACCCTTTTCCCACAGGAAAGAATGTATATAACCCTATTAAATACTAATTTTATAATTTGTAACAGCATCACCATTTTTACTATTTTAAGAAGATTCACTATTTTTCTTCTATTTAAAATAATTTAAATGATTATGATTTAATTAATGAACCTCAAAATTTCTATTTATTACCATGATGAATCTTGCAACTTTAAAAGATGTTATTTCAAACTTCCAAACCATCTGGTTTTACCTTGCCACAGTGAGTGAAAAATATATTATTGGTACAAAATTACATCCATTTTTTCAACAAAGAATCAGTAGGGTCAACTAAGATTTTCTCTTATTTAGTAGGTATCATAAAATTTTAAATGCATAAAGTTAAAATATTTTTCTTAATGTGCTAGAAAAACAATTTAATTTTAAAAATAATTTTAATTTATATTTCATATTATTAGAATGTGTCTAATTCATATGACTGTTAAGACATGTCAATAGTTTGATAACCTATAAAATATGTTAGCACAAAAATTAATTTCATATTTTCAACCCTGTACTTTATTTTAACCAAATAATTAAATGTGATGATACTTAAAACAACTTTGAAAAAACATCATGCAACAATATTCTGTCAGAGTTGTAATATTGTAGAAAAGTAATTTAAGCATTAATGATAATGTGATTTCTTCATTATTCTGAAAGATAAAGATAACCAAATCATGTGAAACAAATATATTACATCACTATACTAAAACCAAGAAATTTTTATTATTTTTCTTTAAATTTAACAGTAAAATTTAACTGTTTA
>BMAV01023163.1:0-28730 GCA_019973955.1 Trichonephila inaurata madagascariensis | reverse complement strand
AAAATGTACAGCTTGTGCAACAGTCTCAAGGGGTACTCAATTTTTCGCTGAGCCGCATACATGTCAGCTATTTCACGCGGGCCGCATACATATGATAGTTATTTTACGCGGGCCGCAACATGAGGATAAATGGGTGAGGAGAGGACATTGGAAATTTAAAATGTGGAAAATTGATCAAAATATTACAACTCCTGTTCTGCTTTTTTTAATTATTATTTTATTATTTTTGTCACTAACACTAAATTAGAAGCGTTTAAAAAACACTCCTTCCCAATTTCTGCATCAGTAAACGGTTTCATATTATTACCAATAATATAACAAACTTCATAGGATGTCTTTGATACCGTTGTGATATTGCCACTGGAAAACACTTAGTTGCTGTTGCAAAGAGTATTCAAGAAAATCTATTTATCACCTCTTGAAAGAGATCTTCGAGGAAAAGTGTCATTGATTAATTCCTGTTTATTTGTATTTTTTAAATACATCATGTTCGTGACAAATCAAATAATTACTGATCCATGTTTGTTTTCACTACAAAATAGTCAACCTCCCAATTATCTCGAAATGATATATTTCCTTCTAATATTTTTCGCTTCCAAGATATGAAATGTAGTAAAAAATTGGCTTCGCTCATAAAATTGTCCCTGATCCACCTTTGTATTTTACCACTTGTGAAGTTCTCCCCCTCGTGTGTCCTTTTCCTTGATTATCAGCGTGAGCTAGAGGTGTAGGAATATATGAAGAACTAGGAGTTGACAGGACCTTAATATGACTCTTTATTAAGATCTTAAACTTAAACTTTTAACAGATTAGATAATAATAATATATGGGAGAGAATCTACGATGACAAAACACACAATATATAATACCGAAATAACGTAACCCGAACCACTATCAATAAAAAACTCGCCTAAGCTCAATTATAATTCTATCACAGATCCGAGTATTAAATAGTCATTCCTACCTTAATGTCGAATGAAGTAGCAATCAATTTGATTCTATTTGCAGTTGCGTTTCACCGGAGTGCAATGGTATGCACCTTGAACTAAGAGCTCTCTCACGGAATTCCTCTGTTGGCTGTCACTTAATCCTTCAAAAACTTTTCACACTTGAATCACGGACTATCATAACATTCCCCAAATTGCCACATTGCTTACTCTAACTTCTGTTATTTAAAAACTTCCTAATTTTCATCTTTCCTTCACGCTCCATTTATTGGGTTTAGTTGGAAAAGAGTTGCCATTAATTCTGGCCCCAAAGAACCCATAGGACATGTTAATGAAAAGACGTGTGAGCCCCTCACACACTAACCGTAATCGTTCCAAATAGAAAAAAAATATCAATTCATACCCGTATGACACTGACAGCAAAAGGCAAAATTGACATATTTGATTGAATACTCGAAAATTGATATATTTAATTGAATTTCCCACCAAATTTTTAATACAATGTTCTTAAGTGAGTGAGTTTCTCAGAGCAATGGGCCATGACCGGGCCACTTAAAAAGGCTCGGTGGGCCGCAAGTTGAATATCGCTGGTCTAACACCACCCATAACACCCCCACCTCCATAGCGATTCATTTCCATGTTGTTGGAAGGATGCTATCACGTCTCTTCATATAAAACAAACTTTCAGAATCAGTGTTCAAACTTAAATTCAATTCATCGACGAAAAGCCCATTTCTCCCTGCTCAAGAATGATGTTATTCGCACCGTATCGGACTGGCTCTACTGTCTCCTGGAAGGAATCATGCAAACCATTCGTTTTCTGCGAAAAAGCTTTGCTTCAGTAAGCCTTCATAACTGAAGCTAAGCTCCCAAAAGCAATTTAGAGCTCAGTATATAGTTGAGTCTCAATTTATATTTGTTGAACAGCATTTCTTCTATTGTGTTTACAAAAACCGAATAGAACTTGTGAAAGTTTTGTAAACGCAATAACGAACACTTTTAGTAAGCCTAAAAATTTTCAAGCAAAATTCCTCTATAGAAATGTAGTAAAATTTACATATCACTTATCTCCTTTTTGCAATACTGATTTTTTTATTTTCAAGAATTGTTGGGATACTATAAAGGTGTCTGTTGAAAAAGTGCTTTAGTACTTATGCAATCAAATTAATGAATGCTATGATACATGACAAGTAATAGCATTACTCTTAGTTGTTAATAGGATTTTCAAATATGAAAAAATACAAGAGTTAATTATGCCACACACAAATCAAAAAACATTATTATATTATAGAAAAAAATATTAACATTAAATGTCCTGATGCAAGAAAAACTATTTTTTTAGTAAAAACAAGGCAACATAGGCACTGTTTTTACTTTTTACGTACAAATAAAACCCATATATTACAATATCTTTATACATTTACTACAAAAAAATAATGTATGTTTTACTGAATACGCATTTTGTAATAACAGGATGTACTAAACAATGCTCATATTAAATAAGTTAAAATCTACAATAATGAAAAACTTATATAACTGATTAAAGGTAAGAAAAAGATTATAAATTTTTGTTGAAAATTACATTTGCTAACACATTTACTAAATCCTATAAAAAATAAGTCAATAAAAAGTAACAAATGTTCTCTAGTAGCTTTGATACGATATAAAGATTTGAATTTCAACGTTACTTTTGAAATATAAGAGGTGTTTCCCTTTTGAATTTATTTTTCTGTTTAAAAGAATCCAACTTTTGATCTGATAAAAAATGATAAATATTATATATTAAATATTTCGGTAAATATTACATCATTTTAAAGAGGGAATTTAAAAATTAATTATACGTAATTCTGATAATATTAATTTAACATTAAAATAAATAGATTGTCGATATATTAGGTTGTTCACAAAGTAATTTCTTTTTGTGAAAAGGAAAAACAATTTTCATATATTGAATAAATATTTTAATAAATTATATATTGTCCATTCTGGTCCAATACCTTTTGTCATCTTTCTGAAAAAAGCATGATTCCACGCTCATAAAATTTTTATTCTTTGCTGGCAAAAAACTGATCCAGGTGTTTTTGACCTCCTTATTTGAAGTAAAGTTTTTGCAATCTAAAAGAATTTTCTAGAGACTGGAACAAATACAAATCAGAAGGTGTCAGATCTGCAGAAAATGGTAGGTGTAGAAATATATCTCAATTAAGTAGTAAAGCTTTTTGTGAATTACCAAATTTGTATGATGTCCTGCATTATCTTAGTGGAACACTACACTTTTTCTGTTGATCAATTCCGGACTTTTTGAAGTGAGCACTTCCTTAGGCGCATTTTTAGAAGAATAAATCTAAAGTAAGCGTCATGTTCGGGTGCGTTAAGCTTAGTCGGTTTTACTCGGCTTCATTCTACAATCGTACTCATGTCGGTAACGCACATTTAGTTTTGGATTGAAAACTTTTTACGCGAATGCTTAATTTTTTTAAGTAAAAGTTTCTTGCACACTTTGTCTTCTGATGTTTTATTTTCTTTATTTAAATATTATTGGCATGCAACCCACTTCCATTCAACACAAACGAGGGAACGAGAGAAGAGAAGCGCAAGTGAAAATAATTGGAAAAAAAGGATTATTCTTATGTAGGAGACTAAAGATAAAAAGAAACGAAACATGGGATCTATTTTTTGATTCAGTAGAAGGAGTATTTAAGCACAAAAATGTACTAAAAGAATTCAAATCAAAAATTTTAATGAAGTTGATTGGAGAGAAAGTTGCCAATATTTTGGTTTATATTAGAGATGGCAGGAAAGAGAGATAAGAAGAAAATATATAAAAGCATTAAGTTTGAGAAAGTAGGAACCTTCTACTTTTGTTTGCTTAGAGAATTTTAAGGAAAGTAAACAGCTCTCAGTGCATTAGTTTTCCTAGCCTTACATAGTATACTGCGTTATATAAGTTATATAAACGGTACATACGTATTATCTCAACGATATTGGCGATATTATATGAAAGGAAGTACATGATTGCCAATTCAGCAAATACGACACATGGTAAATCAAGGTTTCCAACATGGTGAGCTACCTTGAAAGTTGAAATTGTTGCAATTTTACATTAGTGCCATAAAACATTTATATTATATAAATATAATCTACGTAATTTACATATAAATATTTTAATTAATTAGACTAAATGACATTTAAATCGTATATATTCATATATGCATGTATAAGAAAGCATAATTATTTAAGCACTACCCTTTACAGGAAATGGATGAAATGAAAAAATTCACCAATAAATGGGCACGAAAAAGATAACTGACTACTTAATGCTCGCGTGCGATAATGTAGTAAAATTTAAAAATGTACATCTGAACAATTGTATTCTCTTTACCAGAATAAACGGGAAGTGCTTTAAATTTATCGCATGTTCATAATCAAACACGTAATTTCTTTTTGAATCATTCAATTTGTCCAGCTGATAACAGTACACTTTAGAATTAATTGTTGTGTTGTCCTGTAAAAATACAAAAAATAAAAAAATTCTTTTGAAATACCACCAAACAGATTGCATCACTATTTTAGAGGGAAGCCGTTGGCTTTGAGCTGGTTTGTCTTTTTTACTCCATGATCTCTTGCGTTTGACATTGTTATAGACAACTATTTCTCGTCCTCAGTGACGATGCGCTTCAAAAATGGATCATTTTCTAGACGTTTGCTTCCACTGGCTTTCCAGAACTGGATGCCCCCAACACAAAAACCCGAAAATTTGGGAATTTTTTGCAACCCAAATTTTTTGTCACTTAAAGAAATTGTTAATACATTCCTTTCCATCGGCTAATTGTTTTCTTATTTGAACAGCACTTATATCTTTTCTATAGTGAAAAAGTAAAATATGCCAAAAATGCCACTTTTCACTCTCCATATTTGAAAGGGCCCCAAAACCAAAAAACTATTGAGAAAAATTAAATTTGGGATTTTTTTTCCCAGCAAAACCTTTTTTTCACCCTTTAAAACATACAAGGTTTTTGGGGGACTTAAGTGTGAAATTGGGGGGAAAAATAAATTAAAACCTTTTTGTGGGGAAAAAAAAAAGAAATTTTCTTTTCCGAACACCCCAAATTTATTTTGGAGAGTTTTCTGTTTTGTATTAATTATAATAAATTAATAATAAACTATTTGAAAATTCAATCACATTTATCTCAATAAAACAAAATTTTAAAGCATTTCATTTTTATAAAAGGCAAAAAAAAGATTTTTTCCTTTTTATAAAAAAATCGAATTGCTTACCCCCTTTAAAAAATATTACTCTATATGAAGACAGAAAAACCTTCCCAGAAAAAGGGCCTTTTAAAAAATTCCACAAAAAATATCTTCACTTTGTTAAAAATAAATTTTCCCAAAGCCATAAAATTGATCGATAAAAAGTTCACTCAACTTCCTTTAAAACTATCCTTCAACAATTTTATTTCAAGTCCCTTACTGTTCTAGAGAACAATTAGTGCTTCAACGCAATAAATACTGCATTTAAGCAGATAAATTGGACCATGGTTGTCTTTAGCCATCAACGATCACCGAAAGGCCTGTTAGAACCTTAATGATGGCAATTACTTATCCTTTATAAGGCGGAGCAAATTCATCCGATGAACAAATATTTGTTCTTTGATTCTTTTAGACATTTTATGGTCTTAGAATACCATTTTGTAAGTGGTTAATCAATAGACCAAACTAGATCACAATTGAAAAGACCCTCGGCCCAAGAAAAAACCCAAACAAAAGTTAAAAGCCCGAAAAATTTCATGACAAATATTTTTGTAGGGGCAAAATTTTCTCTTTAAAAATAGTTATATTTAAATGTTACTAATTCTTCACGCTAAGAATGAAGCAGATTAAATCAATTGTTGAAATATAAAAATATGTGTTTGTGCTTAGGTAATATATTAAAAATAATTAATTAAGGATTTCCCGTTTTTCAAGCAAAATTGTATTCGTGATCAAAAGAATTGCTTATATATATATATATATATATATATATTTATATATATTGTTTGAAATTCTTAATCCTTTTTAAAATCATTTAATTTCCTTTATTTTACGAAATTTCTTGCTCATTTAGAAATAGAAAAAATTCTCTTTATGCTTATATAAAGTATGTATTAATTTGTTTTAATGCATGTGTTTATTCATTCGGTTGAGCATGCATATGTTTTTTATGTAATAATTTCTATTACATGTAATGAATTCAGCAAATCCTTGATTCGTGAATCTTTATTTAAACTTTGAAAATACGTTTATATAATTTAATTCTTTTTCAATCATCTGTCTTTAGAACAGTATCAAAAAAATGCGCGGTAAATGCTAAAAAAAAAGATCAATTTCATTACAACTTATTTCCAACAGGAATTTCTTTCATCTACAGTGTTTTACTTATTAATTAAAATGTTATTGCTCTATATATTTAAAAAGAAAACGTTAATTTTATGGCATTTTTGAGTAAATTTTCCATATAACTATCATATTACAATATTACACATGCAAATCTAAAACATTTCGAAAGTTATTTCTTTGAATTTATACTCGCCTTAAAATTTTTTAATTTATTAATTACTATAAATATTAAAATTAAAAAACAAAAAAATTAAAAGATAAAATTTTTTCCGGGTGAAAAAATATTTTAAAGAATAACCAAAAGAAATTTGTTAGAATTGTTCTATATGTAGTTCTTAAATAGAATCCACGCAGAGATAAGTTTAAGAAATTAAAGAAGTCAAATTAATATAATGAGTATATAATTAAACTTAATTCCTAAAAATCTCGTAGCAACTTATTGTCTAACATTAAGGGAAAAGTTTAAGAATACACTTTGCATTTTGAATTTTGAAACACACAATACGTTGAAAAACTGACACTATCTAGATGTTAACTCAAATAATCCATTTTAATAATTAGTCAATTCTATCTAAACTCTGAAATTACAATTGATTTGTTTAAAAAAATTTCCCTTTTTAATTTTTACTATTGAATGGTTTTTTTAAATGGGTTTTAAATTTAAAAAAATTTAAATTTATACTTTCCAAATTATATTTTTTGATCAAAAATTTTAAAATTAAATTCTTTTATTTTCCCTTCCTTTTTTAAAATTTTTAAGGGAAAATTTTTTAAATATTGTTTTAACAGTCGTTTGTTTTTAAAAATATTTTGTATCAAGAGACTCTCAATAAAACAACAGTAAATATTTCCTTGACTTTAAAATCGTATAGACAAATTATTGTTTTCAAATTAAAAATATACTATTACTTTTAATTTATGTTTCTCTCTTTAATTGCTGTGATAGCTGGGTAAGCGTAATTTGCTAGCTTCTGGGATAGGCTGGTTCACGTCAAATACGATTCTAGAATTCACCGAAAGAGTAAAGGCTGTTACATGTACATGGACTCCGGGTCCTTTAGTAGTATGGTTCAGAATTCAAGAAAGCAACTTACCTATTTAAATGTGTTACCCTCATCAATTAAACACAGTTCAAAATTATGGGATCCCTTGCCAATAGTCTTCTTAAAGTTCTACAATAATAATAATTCAGAAATAATCAAAAAATTATTCTTCTCTAAATATGAAAGTTTTATTCGTTGTTTTAATTTAAAGTTCCTATTACTATCATCAACGTATTGTTTTAGCATAAGTTCTTGGCGTGATGAAAAATCTGCCAACAGAAGTGATGAAAACCTGCAAAGAGAAAAAGTCAGCATTGAACAATAAACAATAAGAAATATTTATTCCAATACAGTGCAACTGTATACTGAGCAAATCACAGGACAGTAGATTGAAGGTTCAATCGTGGGCAATGATGCAAGCAGCAAAACTTTTTCTTTTTCAAATGGGCTGCGGATTGTTGTTTTACCACTGCAGACGTAGTACATTCACAGAAAGCTGTTATTTCTTTTTAGTGCCGCACCATATAGGCGGATACCAATATAGGCAGATTATTTTGATACCCAATTTCCTCCTTAGAGGGAGGCACCTGAGATGCGAACCTGTAGAAAGATTTAACTTGCCTAGAGTGCCCAAGCCAAACAGACACTCTAGGAATCTTTTACAAGCCGTGTAATCATATGGCAGGGTTGCTGTCGATTTTGTGCATCATGAAAATCCACCAACTTCGGCCGAGATCAAACCCACAATCGTGGATGCAGAAGGTCAGCGATAAAACGTCGTTGAATAGATTTTATAGATGTCTGAAACGTCGCTTAGCCTGAAGGGAAGGGGGGTGACCATTTTTTTGGGAATCATTTTTTCTAAAAGTTCGTCCTTCGAGAGCTTCGATAAATGACTTTCTGAAAAATTTACGCCCCATACCTTGCGGGTGTGCTTTTTTAAAGAAGAAAGGGAAAATTTAACATTGTGATTGTGGGTTCTTTAGGAGGGCCAAGTTCCCAACTCATTCATGAGTGTCGAGGGGTTTAAATTTTTCTTTAAATCCGTCGCGGATCGAAATCCTCGCGTCGGTGTAGTGTAGAAGTTAGGAGAGTGTGATGCCGTCTCAGATGAATCCTCGTCATTTGATGGTTTATAATTACGAAAATCTTACCAACAGCAGATGTGTTGCTTCAAGGGTGATGTTAAATACCACACACGGGGAAAACTAATGCTTAGAGAAACGCCCACATTTGTCTATAAAAGCTAAGCAAAATAGAAATATATCCTCATTAAAAATGATAGTAGCAGTGTATTATATTCATATTTGAGGCTACCTTCTTCCTTTAATCTTTTAATATTTTTAGCTCAATTAATTTATAATTGTTAAATTTTCCACTCTTGCATAACAGAAATATACAATTATTCTTATTCTAACAATTTATTTTGAAAGTATTTCCGATTCTCCTTTCATTTCCTAATTTATCACAGTGTTAATGTTGTATTTTAAAATTAACATTATTTTGGAAGAATATCCTCCTTTTGAATAATTACTGAAATAATTTCAAATGAAACAATATTAACTTTCTTATAATCTATTTTATGAATTCTGCATTAAAAGCCAAAAAATTTTAAAAATTTAAAAAAGTATTTCTCTCTGAGTGTTTTTCATTTTGTCAGAAAATAACATACCGGAGCTAGGGCTTAATATTAGTTTTAAACGGTTGCGATAAGAAATAAATACTATAATAAAAAAATTTTAAAATGTAAAAAAAAACCCCTTCTCTCTTTTTTTTTTTTTCTAATTGATTCTTGCATTTTTTTTATAAATATTAAATACTTTAATGCCTTACTTCATATTTTTAATTAAAAATAAGAAACCATATTTTTTTATCGTGCAGATTTATATAATGACACTAATGAATAAAATATAGAAAAGACAATGAGTTAGCAAGAAATAAATGTATTGTAGTTGTCCTTTAATAAGACTTAAGCAATGTCTCTTGACTTAAAGAAGGATATATAACCCCCATTCTTTACATGTTAACATTTAACATCTAATATTTATTTGGTGCGTTATGTGCTTTATTAATTATGCACTGTTATTTAGATGTTATTATTGTGTCTTCAGTATATTTGGTTATTTTCCATACGATGTTTTAGTAGTGTATGAAAATTTTCGTTGAAAAATTAAAAGGGCGCGTGGTTCCGCTGAAATAAATGTTATTAGAACAGCGTTTCTCAAACTGTGGGGCACACCCCCTGGGGGCGCGAGCATATTGAAAAAAAAAAAAGGTTTCCCAAAAATTTTTTGAATTAATAAAACAAAAATGCTTTCTAATAATTAAAAAAACATTTCCCCCTCCCCATAATTATTTTTTAAAAACTAGTGATATTATATCATCAAAAAAAAAAAAGACCCCTTCAAACGCCTTAGCTATCTTTGATCCTATAAACCAAAAAAAAAAATTTTGTTTTTTTGCAGTAATCCCCAAGATGAGAGAATTTTATTACGTTTCTTTTTCCCAAAAATACTACTTTTTTTTTATCATCTATTTGACCTTCGAACTTTTTTCTTTTGGGATGTTTTAATTGCTCCCCCTTTTTTTTTAGGAAAAATTGTAAATAATATTTTTTTTTGTTTTTTTTATGAAAAGAGTTTTTTTGATATATGGGTGCTATTGGGGACCCCTTTGGGATTATTCGGCTAAGATGTATTTTTTTTGAGTATTCTGGAAATATAATGGGAAAAAGAAAACATTTTGCACAATTATTTTTTTGAACTGACATCGATATTTTTATATTGAATGAATTTTTAAAAGGGGGGCATCGGGGGAGGGGGGATTTTTACCACGGGTCAAGAAATAGTTAATTTTGGGAAAACTGTTCATTCGTTTACAGGGCCTTTACAATATCCTCCTATTAGACAGTCTAAATGGGGGAAACCCAAAAAGAATATGTCACAAAATATGCCCTCTTTTTGAGAGTTAAAAAGTTTTCTTTTAACCAGGTACCCCGTTTTGATCAATTTCCCCCGCGCAAATTTACTTATGTTCCCAAAAAAATTTTATGTGAACAGGCTAACCTTTTTCCTATGAAAAATTTGTGGTTTTGATTGCTGTGTTGTACGACTTATTATGGTTTATAAATGTAAATGAGCAGAATATTAAAAAAATGGGTATCTGTGATCTCGAAGGAAGTTGAAACTGATCAAGCAATTGAAGAACCCGTTTAAATAGTGCTTTTTTTCCCTGATAGCGAAAGTAAATATGAGAAAAAAGGGTAGACATGAAACGTTTAGGGAAATTAAAATTTTTAAATGCTACCAAAGGGGAAACCCCCCCCCCGAAACCATGTGGCCATAAATGTAGGGACTTCGCCCTTTTCAAAAAAACACGCTTTTTTTAAAGCTATTTTTCGGTAACCCAAAAACAGCAAAACTACAATAAGTGAACAAAATATGACAGTTTTTTTGGGGAAAAACGTTCCTTGGGAATTTTAGCGAAAAGTGACTGTGATTTATGTCCCTTTTTAAGGTCACAAAATTTTGCAAATTTTTTTTTAGTTTTACCCGGGCTTTTTTCTCAAAAATCAAATAAAAGACTGAAAAAATCCTTTTTTAAAGTTTGTAAGTATATTTTTCTTAATTAACTTATTCACTGGGAATTTTGGTTTTCATCGGGAAAAGTAAAAAATAAATATAAAAAAAATTAAATGATTTTAAATCACACCGCGCGACCATTAACGTTTGTCTCGAGTGGGTCCTACCCCGGCTAAAACATTTTAAAAATTTCTAGCTTTTAAAAATTAAAAATAACACAATTATTCTTCATTGAATTTACATTTTTTCATTATTTTACATGAACCCCAAATGCTAACCCGTGAGGTTTTAAAAATTTCAGTTCGTTCCAAACTATTTATAATAGGAGCATTCATTTTAAATAAATCATTTTACATTTTTGTATACATTGTTGTGCCTTTGGTTTTACTCTCCGTACAATTAAGCTATTATATCAAGAATAATGTATTATTTTTTTTAAAAAATAAGAGAAGAGCTGTTACTTCAGCTAGTGTACTTATAAAAAGTATTTTTACCGCACAATGATTTTTTAACCAATTTATTTTTTACCAATTTAAGGACTAGTTTAATAATTATTAGTGACTTCCCTGGGTTTAAGGGCTTGCAAAAAGGTTTTCAAAGAAAGGTTTTAAAATTAGAAATTAAAACTTGAGTTTTTCCCATATTTAGCTGAGACTATATTTTGTCTTCAAAGCAGCCACCGCAAAAACCTTTTTTCACAAAGGTACGATGTTTAAAATGGTAATAGTAATGCGAAAGTTTTTGTGCAGAAAAATCATCATCTACCTCTTTCCCAAAATTGAAAAAAAGTATTTTTTCAAAATTGTCTTTTAATTTCGCCACTGGGTGTGGGAAAAATTTGAAAAAATTTTTTCTTCGGTAGTTTTAGAGCCCCCTTTTTGGGGGATTTTGAAATGGATTCTAACCCATTCCTAACTTTTTATAAGTTGTCCCAGCAAAAAAAAATTTTTTTTCCCTTTTTTTTCCAACATAGCTAAATGGTATTCAATAGTTTTAAAAAAAAACTTCTACAAAGTTGTTCTTCAGTAGTTTTGTTTTACACATTTATTCGCATTTTCAAACATTTCTAGGTTTTGTGGTTTCATCTTATTTTATTTTATTATTCTATATATATATATCTTGTTCAAATTTTCAGTCGTTGATAAAATACTTTCTATTCATTCATTCAGATTAAAATTCATTTTTTTTAATTTGTAGTGAAAAAAGACACTTATCTTAATAAAGTTCTTTCATATTTTAATTCATGAATAAAATTAAAAAAGAAAAAAATTTTAAACCAAAAAATTTTAGTCCGACAGCATTTTTTAGAAAGGAAAAAAATTTTTTGTTTTGTCCCCTATGACGCTTTTTTAGAGTGTTGGGCTTCTGATTTGAAAAGGGGGAGGGCTCGAATCCCAATTTTGATATGGTTTTTTCCTTTTTCGTATGTGATTTCTTTTTACTATTTTTTTGTACTATTTTTTTACAATAATTAAATTTTAAATTTAAAGAATAAATAGTAAAAAAATAAAAAAATAGTCCAATACCAAAATATAGAAAGGAAAATGAGAAATTGCAAGGAAAAAAACTTTCTCTTTTTTCGCTTAACATTGTGATTCTGTCATATTTATATACATATGCGTATTTAAATTTTAAATTTTTTAATAAAAAAATTTAAATAAAATAAATTTTTTTTTTGGCCTAAGTAAGAATTTACCCTTTAAAAATTTTTTTTTGTATTACTTGTTCTAATTGATTTGTAATTTTAAGAAAAGGATGATTTAGGAAATAAATCTTTAATTTAAAAATCATTTTACAATCTGGGTTTCCCAAATTTAAAAATTAGAAAAAAAGGAAAAAAAACATAACAATAATCCTATTACTTAAAAGTAATTTGCTTTAAAAAAATACACAAAAAATTTAAAACTTATCTTACTAATTTTCACGGTTTATAATTATATGATTTGTATTGTAAATTTTGGCCTAAATTTTTATTTCATTCAATACATTATTATTTGGGGGGGGACAGAAATTATGGTTGAAAATTGGGTCACCAGTAGTGAAAGTTTGAGAAGCACTGTAATAGAATTTTTGCATAAAACTTTTCACTTTAAAATATGAAATAATTCAATAATTTCATGCAGGATTTCGTTTTAAAGATACGTTATTCTTCCCCAAGAAAACTTATTTATTACATACACACATTTCACGCAATTAAACTAAACTGAATATTTGACCTTACCGCACCTACACATGAAGTTTGCTTAAATAGTCCACCAAATTTTTCTTTAAATTTTATACTTACTCACAATTGCAAAATATTGTTTTTAAAAAATAAATCAACTTAAATAAAAAAGGAAATTCTTAAATCACGAACAGAAATCAAGTATTATTTATTTTATTTTATTTATTTTGCATCTATGCATTAAAACCAAATTTTAATGATTTTTTTTTAAAAAACTAAAAACTTATATATATGTATATTATCTTGCTATATAATTTTCTTTCGTAAGCTTAAGAAATAATATCTGGAATAAAAACGCTATAGTCAAACACTCAGAGGTAAAATATTGGGCTTCAGCTTTTACACTATTTTCTTTTAGAATAAATAAATTTTTAAATAAAACACCTGAATTTGAAATACATTTAAGAGCTTTTTCCTCTTCAGAAGAAATGCTATATTTAGCATCCAGTTTAAGTAAAATCCTTTTTTATGCAATTTGACATTCTCTGAAACACCTCTTACGCAATTATCTGAATTTATAGTTGGATGCCCAATCTTCTTACCGAAATAAGAGGGTAAAATATTTCATTAAAAAGGTAAGGGAATGTTTTATTTTTACGAGATATTTAATTTCACGCATTGTGAATCTTTGAAAACCAGTAAGTAACTGAAATTTAACAAAATACACTTCTTTATCTTATAATTAGCTTATTTTACATGTGAAAATTAACTTCTTAATGATATACATTACTCTTAAAACGAAATTGTTTTAATTTAGTAGAGATTTGTTAAAAAAAATCAACGTGGAACAAAAACCAATTTAATAATTAAAATTTTTCTAAAAAAGCAAATGGTTTCAGCATAATTTAAATTACTGGTCTATTTCTTTATCATAATAATATAATAACATGAACTTTTCTTCAAAAATGAGAAAGACGCATTTCACAATCTTTGCACTACTAAAGCTAATATCTTGTATGCATTATGAATATAATTTAATGTTATAATGAAAAGAAATTCAGAATAATAGTAGGTAAAACAATATTTGTATTGCATTAAATATTCAAATATTTGCAGAATCTGAAGAAGGTGAGTGAGTGAGAAAAAATTATATTAACGTTGCACTATAAAGCAACGCGAGAACTATTGGCAATGGACCTTGTAATTTTGAACCCCCAAGCAAGTGACCACAGCTGGAAAACCCTTTTTCCAAACCAAAACCCATACCAATGGGAGGGTATTGAACTATGGCAGAGATTAAGAATTATAAGCTATTGCGAGGCTAAGAAAAGATGTCTTTTTATGATTTTTTTTTACAGAAACAGTTTTTATTTATCAATTACCAGTGATGGTACTTGAAATAGAGCCTACATTTAAGAATACAATAGCAAGCTCCTGCTCCTGTAGATGATGTCCCGAAAGACCTTCAAAAAAAGGCACTTGTCGGTGATCTCCATTTCGGTGGTTTGGATTATCTGAAATCAAAAACTATGGTGGATTTTTTTAAAGGATAAATTAATGCAGGTATTCAACGAAAAATAATAAAAATTTTGATTTTTGACAAAATGGTATCTACTTGAAAAAAAATTTTTCGTTTTTGGCTGAAATTTTCACTCTAAATTATTAAAACAAAATTAGTAATAATTTTTTTTAATCTTATTCCTTCGTTAAATACCTGAAGGATATATCTAAGAAGATTGTGTAAAAATTTGAGACCGATCGGTTGAGCCATTTCTGAGAAATCGAAATCATCGACTTTGAAAATTCCGTTTTGAGAAAAACGCGTTCAAAGTTTCAGAAGTAGTTTACACATAGTTAAAAAAATTTTCTTCAACTTACATGGTTGAATTAAAAGCAACTTACATGGTCAATATCCCAGGGTCATAAGAGGAACCTTCTGCAGTACGGTATCTTCTAATAAATCTAGCTGGTTTTGTCGTCGAGCAATTTTTCCTTCTCGCATGCTCCCATGTTCTCTTACGTCGGAGATCGTCACACGCTTACGGTGACGTTCTGCATGAGCTGCTGTGCCAATGAAAGTTCTAATGCACTCATAAAGTACAACAATGATTTTGTACCATTAAACATTCCAGCTGCAATGCAAGCTGCTATTTCAACAAATTAGAGCCACATGGAACTATTTTTGGAGTCATTTTTCATATTAACTGATTATAACTATCATTATTGTTTTGTGTAAATCCTCCAACACACCTTTCCAATTATTTTACGTTGCTAAGGTCTTCATAAAATGAATATATAGCTTCAACAACATCAGTTGGTAAGTTGGATAATCATGGGCGAAAGAAGCTAATGTGTCCCTTACTGCACATTACGGGCTTTCTACCATTGAACATTTCCGAGGCATTTTTATAACTTTTAAATAAAATTTACTCTAATATAAAACAAAAATTACGAAAAACAAGTTTGAACTGAACACATGACTTAACAACGTGGCAGAATTCTTTAGAC
Organism: Trichonephila inaurata madagascariensis; assembly: GCA_019973955.1. Taxonomy (NCBI): domain Eukaryota; kingdom Metazoa; phylum Arthropoda; class Arachnida; order Araneae; family Nephilidae; genus Trichonephila; species Trichonephila inaurata. Next base: position 13,111 of record BMAV01023163.1, on the reverse strand, counting down.
TAAAGAAATACTTGTATTTTAGGTTATAATAACTGAATGTGACCTTGAAATACTTATATAGTAGACCTATTATACTCGCCTTCTACAAGAAAACACAATTGAAAAAGGAGCCTCAGGTAGTGCGTGCAGTGAGTGCAGCTGCTACTCCGATTCTTACCTTACCTGTTTTCTAACGCTCTGACGTGGCCTTACAAATTCAGGTATATCTCCGGAAATACTTATCGGACTGGCTTCAAATTTTCAGAGAATATACTTAGATATATGTACATTCCAAAAATGCAAAATAAATAAATAAAATCAATTTTTTAAATTTCTAACTACGTATAACCTCTTAACGTGATCGGATCCCTCTTCATGGCGGGTATTCAGTGGCCCCAAGAGTAGAACCTGTAGCACTTCTGTCTGGAGCTCTTTTACAAGACTTTCTAGGTATTTTTGAACCAATGAAGTTACAAAATAATTCGAATTTAGCTTTACTTGACAAGCTGAAAAAAATTCGGCCAGTTGATTTTACGACCATACAATACATACTTCAAGCATTTTCTTTCTTTCTGAAATTTTGAACACAACAGGATAAGATGATCAACAATTTACTCACTACCAATATGGAATCACAATGATTGGAAAGGCACAGCTTAAATCTGTTGAGATACACATTACAGTTACCATGACTAGTAAGGAATTGAGTGATTTTTAAATTTGTAAAAAAATTATTACACAAGACAGTCTTTGCAATAGGATCGAAAAAAAAATGCCTTCGACAGTGAATGGTAAGCTGATTAAGTGTACTGAGTGTTCCAGAGAGTGAAGTTTTCTTCAGTTTTTTTTCCCTAGGAAATAAATTTTAAAATATTAACCGAGATGTCAATCCCACACTTGTTTGAGGACTTAGCCAAGAAATATCTTTTTGAATCTCAACATATTTAGATTATTTTTTAATCTTCAAAAGTCCATTTTAAGCTCCATACATATATTGAATCAATCTCTCGAAACATATTTTCTACATTTCTATTATATTCCATAAAAAGTAAAACTCTGAGTTTCAATTTTTTTTTCAATTCCCTGTCTAACATTCGAAAGGAATTAAAAGTTCCACATAAATCAAAAATTAAATGCAGTCAAAGTATTAATTTCAAAGTATTCCATATTGAATGTTACCGAAATAGATTTTCCTTTTAAAAATTCAGCGGGTTCGCCCTTTTTAAAGAGATCTAAAGCAAAAGGGCTAAAAAGGGTTTTTAGATTTTGTTTAAAAACCAGATTGATTTTTGATCGAAGAGCATTGTGGATAAAAATTGAGATTTCCAGAAAATTCATTTCCTGTACTGATACTTTAACTGTCTATCAATGTTCGATTCATTTCCGGTTGCTTAGAGAGAGGTGGTGTACGCTTTGCTGCAACAACAAACTGCAATAGCTAGTGCAGAATGAAACATCTCAGTAAGTAAATACTCTCTGACCTAAATATTCCCAGTTGTTACCTTAACTAATTTCTTCAAGATTCTGTAGAGATTATATTTACTGTATGTAATGTACAGTTTGAAGAAGTTTTACTCAAACATAATCTCAAAACCTTAACCTTTAAACTTTTCCATTTAGAGCTCAACAATCATAAATTTAATTAAACTCTAAAAATGTATCAAATGTTCGAATTATGTATGTAAAATCAAGAGAATAGTTGAAGAACAGATATTTTTTTTACAAGTAAAAACGCATGCCCTTTTAGATAATAATTTATTTTTTAAAAAGAATTTTTTAACTTTTACAACTTAAGACCTTTTAAACAAAGAAAAAAATCTTTGAAATATTGAAAAAAAATTTTAATTTATACCCTCTGCAAACACATACCCCAATTTCTAAAACATTATTTATACAATGATTATAAATAATTTCAAAAATGGCGGGGGTACTTTAAAAAATTGTTCTTTTTCCCTTTTTAAAATGAATAAATTATTTTTTTTCTTGTAAAGAAAACAAAAAAGATATTTCTATGCTTTTGAATAAAATAAAAAATCTGAAAAATAAACATAAATTATTTCATAATATATTTATTTAAGATGGAATTGAAATATGAGCTCACAATTAATGTAATTATTTTTACTTCCATATTTAATCCTTTAACAACAAATAATATTGCGTTCTGTTTTCTGTTTATTTTTTAATAATTACAGGAAAATAGATGTATTGTTATTGAAGAAAATAAATTAACTAAAGTACAGAAAAAACAATTTATGAATTTTAGATTTCCGTGTAGTTTCTGTATAAATACCAATTAAAAATTTTAAAACCAAAAAATCAAGTTTGTCCTTTTAGATGTTTTTTTTTTAAAAAGCATTTTTTTTATATTGTTCTTTTTAAATTTTTCCTTTTAAATTTTGCATTACAAAAGGGTTTAAAATATAGAATGGAATAATATACTTTAGTCTTTCATTTATTGTTGATAATTTTTAAGAAGTTTTAGAAGTGTTTTAAATTTTTGTAGAACAAAAAGTGTACTTTTTAATTTAAAAATTAAACAAAAGAATTTTTTTAAAATTATTTTTTTGGCCTTTTAGAAGTTTATGTTAGAATTTAAAAGGCTGGGGATATATAACCTTTTTAAAAATTTTAAAATTAAAAATAAACGCTAACTAATAAATAGTTTATTAATAATAAATACCAGAGAGAAATACTTAATTTAATAATAATTAAAATAATAAATTTCTAATTATTATTTTTATGTCACTTAAGTCTATGAATTATAAAAAGTTAAATATTTTAACCATTAAATTAACAGTTTATGCATAGTTTTTGACTTATCATAATATGCAGCATTGAGTTGAAACGTTATTAAATATATATCATTTATAATCTTTTCTATTTTAGACAAAAGCATAACTTTTTAATTTATGAACTAAATTCAAACGTTAAATTGGTATCTATAAAATACATTTAAAAAAAACTTTATTTTACATTTAACATTTATATAAAAGGTCTATATATTTTGCAGTGAATATTGCATATGAACTACATATGATGTATATGAAACTTATTCAAATAATCTTACAGTGGTTTTAATTTTATTAAAACATAAAATTCGATGTGTACTAATTCACTTAGCTGCATTAGAACTTCTTGAAATAACAACCTGCATTTCTGATTTTTAAATGTATATTGATTTTTTAGTTTTAAAAAAGCATTATGTAACTAGGTAAAAAAAAATTTCAGAGAATCTAAACCAAATATTCATAAGCGAAATTTTAAAATAAGCCAACTTTAACATTTTGAAACGAAAACATAACCAAAAAGCATTTTTAAATTTAAAACTAATTTTTCCAAAAAAGTAAATAGATATATTCGATAGCTTAAACTATTTTTTTAATTGGAGAGAGAGAGAAATTAAAATTTACCATTTTTTTCTAATATTTACTTACTTTTGGATTCTATGTGTATCACTTATAATAATAATGTTGATAGCAATAGTTTTTCATTTTTTTAATACTGAAATTTTTTTAAATGTAACTTTACCTTGCTAGATTAATACTAAATTAAATCAATTTGCAATTCATTAAAATAACTTGATTTAAATTATTTTATGAATTCTCTTCAGTATTATTTATTGTAGTATTGTATGTAATAGCATTGTTTATAGTATTGCAACTTATTACAGTTGTATTTGAATTACATTATTTATCACAGTGCGTATCTATTTTCAATGTTATATTTTGATTTGAAATACTTTACAGATATCAGTTGATTCTTACAAAGCTACAAAAGCTAGCTTTAAGTATTGGCTACAAATAACAATTTAACTTTAATGTTATTATTTGCTATGTAGTTTTGGAAATAACTATCTGGCAACAAAATATTCTATTTCTTATAGTTTTAAAATCAACTATTTCCTTTTTAAGCTTATAATCAAAAAATAAAATTCAGTTATATTTTGTACGTTATGAAATTGGATTGTATAGAGTTATGGGGTAAATTCACTAAGAAAGGTAAATAATGTTTGTGAAATAAGCATGAAATCCCAATTTAACATTATTATAAATAAGTATAAAGAGATTTGTTTTCGGCATCCGAATTTTTTTTAATGAATTTCGAACTTCGATTTCGGATTTATATTTTAAAAGCAATGAGATTAAGCTAGCTTCATTAAACACCTGAGCATATGTCTTAAGTTTGTTTGTAAAATTAACTTTATTACAGAATATATTCAGCATATTAAAAAAGCAGTTTTTGCACTACCTTTATTTTCTATAAATGATTCTCATGAACCTACTCTAAGGGATAATTATATTGTCATGTGGGTGAAGTTATTATAGAAACGATTCGTATAGTTGGGGATCCACTTTCCCGGAACCAGATTTTCAAAAGCGTAAAGGTTAATATTTATGATATTTTGCCAAATTGGAATACATGTATTTGGGTTTAAGGGCATTAAGACAAAAAACCCAAATTTTTTAAATAAATATTTCCCCAAAAATTACCAGAATAACCTTTTTTCCAAATGTTCTCCTTTTTTAAAAATGCTTCTATTGTATTAATATTTTTTCCTTATTACTCAGACCTCTGTACAAGGTCACTGAATTTTTAAAAGTATAACTTGAATGGGTTTCCCTGTTTTACGAAAAAAGAAGGGGGGGAAATTTTTAAAAAAATACGCCGATAATTATTTCAAATGGTTGTAACTCTGAAAAAAAAATATGAATTTTCAAAAATCATTGTTGAGCCTCGATAGAGGTGTGAGCTATATACAGGCAAAATATTAATAAATAAAAGTTTTTTCAAAGGAAAGATTTAAAAAAAGTTATTTGTTAAACCCAAAAATATTTATTTAAAAAATTTTTTTGTCAAACCCAAAAAAATTTTTTAATGTTTATTTAAAGTGACACTAAATATCATGAAAATTTCATTTATGCTTTTTATATGGCCCCAACGTAGTCGGATACCCGGATCCCACTACGTTCGGGAAACCCTGATTTTGCAAAATAGTATAAATGGATAATTTTTGACAAACTTAGATTAGAAAAAGTATATAAAATTGTTTTAAATAGATTCAATAAAAAATTTTTTTAAATACAATATTTTGACAAAAAGTAATAATATTTTTGCCCGTATAGCCCAGACCTCACAGAGGCTCAATAAATTTTTTAAATATATAACTTAGAAGGGGGGTTTATCCATGTTTTATAACAGAGGGAAGAAATTTTAAAAAAAACGCCAAATTATTTCAAAAAGGTTTTTAAATCTGAAAATAATGGGAATTTTTAAACATCTTGTTGAAAACCCGTACAGAGGTCAGCTACATACAAAAATTTTTATAATGGAAGCCTTTTTTCAAAAGGAGAACATTTTGAAAAGAGATTATTCTAAGTCAATTTTTGGCGAGATATTGTATTTAAATAAATTTTTTTTCCAAAAAGTCCTTAAAAACCCTTTTATACATGTATTCTAATCAAGTGACACTAAATATCATGAAAATTATGCATTTTCCCTTTTAAAAACAAGATTCCCAAAAGTAGTGGTACCTTAAATTAAAAGAACCCATTCTCTAATCTCAACTGGGCCTTTATTTTGAGAAATGAGACTGTTCTTTTATTCCTTTAAGAACCAACCCGCACAATAGTGCGGGTTAGATATTCTTATGCGTTTTTGCTTTTGGAATAGTCGTTTGTAAGACAATCGCAAATCTAACGATTGAGCCTGTTTGCAGAAATTAAAGTATTACCATCAAAACGATGGTTGGGGCTATGTTTACCTAGCTGGCAAATCTAGTTTTTTTCAAAAGACGCACTTTTCTTCTTTCTTTGGTAAAAATGATTTCGTTGTTGGATAAAAATTTTTTGTTTTAAGTTTAAATAATTGTAAAATAGAAAATAATCACACTCTATTAGTGTGGCTTGTAGGAATCAGGATTTCGTTACGTGCATGATCGTGCTGGTCGGGCTTTTCTTGAGTCACGGCAGTTGTAAAGGTAAGTACTTACCATGCGAAATTTCCTTTCTGTTTCAATAATTTTGATAAAAGCCTACATAAAAATGAAATATATAGTTACATTATTTATACCAAATTTTCTTGGGAGTTGCCATGGATAAGCCCCTTTTTTTTTTTCTCTTCTTTTTTTTTTTTCTTTTTTCATACATTTTTGAGGAGTATGGCTTTTTTATCCCCCCACATTTTGCATTCTATATCCCCCTCCAAAAAACATATCTAGTTTTTCCGGTGGTAGTTATTGGTGTGTTTAAATATATATTTTTTTTAAAAAAAAAAAAAATCTGATACATTTTACTTTTTTTTTATGGAATACTGTGTTAATTTTTTAACCCAAAAATTTTCAGGTTTAAAAGGAAAATTCTAAAAGAAGAAAAAAATTGATGAATAAATCAGATTGAACTTAGATCAGAACTTGGGATCCCCGGATGATGACAATGGGGGAACAAAATGTATGAATCACGTATACTGGAAGGAGATTCAATTTCAGATGAGAGCGATGAAGAAAAAATGGGAAATTTGAAATGAAAAAAAATTTTGGAACATTCATTAGCAAAAAAGGCGGGAACAATTATTAAAAATTTAGTTGTTGCAAATTTTTTTTTTTGTGAAAAACAAATGCAAGTCAAATAAAATTCCTCTAAAAAAATCAAAATGGATCATTTAAAATTTGGGCTACAGATATTTGGGGAAGCGTTATCAGCCTCCCCCCCTTTACTAACAAAAGTGTTTTAACGATTGGATAACAGTGGAATTCCACCTCAAAAGATAAAGCGTTATATTCACGCTTAATACGTCGACTTTTATCCGGCCATTCCAGAATAAAAGGCGACATGTATCTTTTATTTTTGATGGCATTTCAAGAACCGGGAAATTTGAAAACTACGGATTTGAAAAAACCGTTGAAAAATGCAATGGTTTTTATACTTTCAAAAACAAAACAAAAATTTTTTCAGTAATTAAAAAAGTTAATGAGTTAATTATACATCAATAATTTCCTTATTTGTAAAATTTTAGTTGAATTAAGATTACTTTGCATCCTTATAAAAATCAAAACTCCCAAAATTTCTAGATTACCGTTTTTTGGTTAAAGCCCAACCCGCACGATCCGGGGGGACTCAGCCCAGGGGGGGGGGGCTGGGAATTTTTTTTTTATTTTTTCCCAAAGCATTGTGGTGTATATAGTATTAATAACCGAAAAATTTAATATTTGAAGATAAAATAGTTCGGGTCTTAAAGGGGACGGGGTTTGGATGGGCGTTATTGAAATAAATTGGGAATTTAGTTCTTAAGATAACTTTTAGTGTTTAAACTATTGGATTTTGCACTTTATTAAAAATATTTTATATTTTTATATTTCGATTTTTTCCCCTAAAGTTGGCTTGTCTTAGTAATCTTGGTAATAATAAATTTGATTTCTCATGGCTAGTTTGGGTCATCAATCCTTACCTTCTACAGATTGAGATCGAGTAGTTGAAGAGATGGCTTCCCCAGGTGGGAGATCATTACAGCTGTTCTAAATTATTATCTTCTTAATTTTCTGTGTCATTTGGAAGAATTAAGTCAAGAAGAATTTTGTATATCTGCCATGAACGAAAGAGAATGAGGTGCATCCAATTATGCTTTGTTTTGACGAATTGTAGACGAAACTCATAAAGTGTAGGACGCTACCATAATTTCTTTTATCGACGACAACAATGCGTTTTAACAAATAAACTGCATATGGCTCCAAGATGAGCTCCTCGTAACTCGAACGACCTGTGGAGGAGGTGAAGTTACAATTGATTAAAAGCCCTTGACTGTACATAACCACTATATATAAGTTAAAAATTCAAGCCACCCATATCATAGTAAATAAACAGTGTACTAAATCCCTGGTGGATTCATGTGCCTATTTAGTTATTATAGAATGAGCCTTTACCCAACCGCTTCACTCGATATTATCTAAAGTTGTATGGCTATGTATTATTTTTAAGTTACTGAGAGTGATATATCTAAATCCTAGCATTTTTTCGATTGTGTTGAATAACATTCTTATAGCAGTCATCTTTTGATTTAAGGTATCCGACTACGTTGGGAACTGTGATTTTTCAAAAGCGTATATTTAAATACTATTAATGATATTTAGTGTCACTTAGATTAGAAAACGTATATAAAATGGTTTTAAGAATGTTATTACAATAAAAAATTATGTAAGTACAATATTTCGACAAAAAATTAACATAGAATGACCAATTTTCAAAACGTTCTCCTTTTATGAAAAATGCTTCTATTAAAATGATATTTTGCTTGTATATAGCTCAGACTTCTGTACAGAGGCTGAAATAGAATTTTTGAAATATACAACTTAGAAGCGAATTTATCCATATTTTACTACAACAGAGGGAAGAAATTTTAAGAAAAAAATGCTGATAATTATTTCAATGGGTAGTAACTCTGAAAATAATGTGAAATTTTCAAAAATCCTAGTTCAGACTCTCTGTAGAAGTCTATACTTTATGTAAGCACAAAATATTATTATTATAGAAGCATTTTTTATAAAAGGAGAATGTTTTGAAAAAAGATAACTCTAAGTTAATTTTTTGCCAAAATATTGTATTTAAATAAATTTTTTGTCATAATATCTTTAAAACAATTTTATAAATGTATTCCAATTTAATATCATGAAAATTATCCATTTATGCGATTTTTTAAAATCACGGTTCCCCGAACCTAGTCGGATACCTTAATGAAAAAATAAGACGAAATTCTAAAACGGAAGTGCATTTATCTTTACACCCCTACAAACCTCTTTGGAATTGATTTTCGAGCAAACCATTTTTAACGAGTCGCTACTCAAAGAAAAAAATATATTTGTCAAATCTCAAGTCTGTAAGTCTAATAATTAGGGATATACGTGGTGAGTAAATCGCTTTTCTCCCATACGCTAGATCAATTAGCAAGTATGATTAAAATTAATGTAGTGAAACATATTTTAAGAGTACGAATGAAGTTCACAGTTAGCCTTTACATTTTATATAAGAAGCATATGAACAAATAATGAACCTCAGCAAAATATGGATTTTAATTTCTTTTGGTAAAATTTAAAGAATTTCTACTCGTTTAATTCTCTAAGGAAAAACCTGTTCATCTTTATACTTCGCAATTACTTTTAATTCGATTTCTAATAATTCATTCTCAAAAATATTATAATTTTCAGTGTATTTAAATCTAAAAAATTCTGATGAGAATAATAGTTGAACGAAGTCTGTTATATAAAAGTTTAAAATGGTCTGTTTCCATTTATAAAATGTATATTTACATAGTTAAAATGTATTTTAGATTAAAATTATAATAAATTATAAAAAAAATCGTGGGAGAAAATTATTACATACACTTTTATCCTTACTTCAAAAAAAATTCCTTTCACATGGTTGGTTATACATTACAGTTTTGAAACTGCTTTTACTATAAATCAGTTCTTAGCATGCGTTTTTGAAACAAATTCGTTTCTATGTAATCACACTAGAAACATTGCATGTTTTCCAATAAAAATGGACGGATGCTTTTGTTGAAACAAGGTCAGATGTATTGCCCATATTCTTTTTAAACATTAATAGAGTTCTTTTACTGCGTAGAAAAGGTATTATTCCCGAGATGATTAATCTGAGAACATTCATCTTATCAATCCTTTTTTTTTTATCATCAATCACAATTTACTGAATTTCATTCTTTACTCTTATCGCTTTGTTAACGTGATTACAGTGCCCTTGAATAAAGTGGAATACATAACAAGTTGAATACGTTCTGTTTCCTTTTTAGCTTCTTTCATTTGTTTTTATTGGTCGCAAAAAAACGTGTCATGAAAAATGAAATGAAAGGCTATTCACAGATATCTATATGGGCATTTCTAATCGTTTTCATTCTATTTGAAGTATGAATTTCATGGTTAACATTATTAAATAATAAGTTTGTTATTAATATTAAGTAACCAATTTATTCAGAAAATCATTTTAAAGGATTGCCGAAGGTCGTTCACACTTTATGTAAACGATTTTGTAATTCATTTTCTCGTTTGTATTTTGAGATAAAACTTCGGCAACTTCAGAATGATCATCTGCTAATGTTTTATTTTGATTGGAATTTAAAATCGAAGATTTATTTTAAAAATGGCTCCTAAAATTGATATATGTCTCGAGGGTTGCGTAAAGGAGAAAAATTCGTAGGAACAAATTAAGAGGTGGTGTAAAAGAATCTCGGTTTATTGCATTTCAATCAAAAGGGATTTTGAAAAATAAAAAAAAAGGGAAAATGTGACTTTTAAAAAAAGTAAATATGAAAACACATGACCACAAAACTTCATTCTAAGTTTGTTCAAGCACAAGCAGCTATCAAGAAAGTAACGTCCATCTCTGATCCTAAAGAAACTTCCGACGACTGAAAGATTCATTGCATCGAAGCTAGGAATATCATCCGACTTTGTAATTGAAATAATTCTTAAAAAAATTGTTAAGGTATCCGACTACGTTCGGAACCGTGATTTTAAAAAGAAAAAGATGGATAACTATTTAGTGTATTAGATTAGAATCATGAAAAAAATTTATTTAGCAATTTTGTATTTTTTAAATAAAAATTTTGGGAAAAACAACTTAGAAAACCTTTTCCAAAAAGTTTCCTTTTAAAAAATGCTTCTAAAAAAAATAATATTTGGCATATAAAATACAGATTTTCCAAAAGTCGAACTATTTTTTTAAAAAAATTTACTTTATTTTCAAGTCACAACCATTTGAAATAATTTTCGGCGTTTTTTCTTAAAAATTTTTCCCATCTGTTGCTGTAAAACAGGATAAACCTATGACAGGAAAGTATTATTATAATAGAAGCATTTTTTTTACAAAAAGGGGAATATTTTGAAAATGGGTCTTTCTATGTTCATTTTTTGTCAAAATATTATACTTAAATAATTTTTTATTGTAATACTATTCTTAAAACAATTTTATATACATTTTCTAATCAAAGTGACACTAAATATCAAATATTATCCATTTATATGCTTTTACAAAATCACCCTTCCGAACGTAGTCGGATACCTTAAATAAGATGTTTAAACCTAAAGTTTGTGTCTTCTTTTTTAAAACATATTGTGGAAAGAAAAGCAAATTGTAGAAATTGATGAGGGTGTGGGTGGGTGAGTGGGAGGGTATCTGTGTGTGCCAATTAAAATATAAAATACATCTAAAAACATAAAAGAATAAATAATAAATCGAAACAAAAATCCCAAAACAGCATATTAAATATTTAAAGGGGATAAAAGAAGTACAATTAAACAAAAATTGAAAAATGAGCTCAATGAGTCAGAAAGTAATTTTGGACATAGGATAGAATAAGTGGAGTTAAATTAACTAGATGATACCGACTTGCCCCTAACATCTCGATAGGTCAAAAATCCAAATAGAAAAAAGTACAACGAACATAAACTCTCAAATAAATGAATGAAAAAGTTAAAAATTTAAATTTTGCATTTTACATTTCAAAATCTCAATAAGAGTTTTAAGAATAGCACCCACAGCAGTTTTCAAAGAAATGAAGAGTCTTGATATATAAACACATGGATTACATCCGAATTTAGTTTATACTTAAACTTAATAAGGTAAAAGTTTAAGTCGAGTTTGACTTTTTCGACAGAAACTTCAGAAGAATTGTAAGAATTATCGATCATTATAATTATCCAATTTTATGCAACAACACATCTAGTTAACTTTAGTCTTCATTCCCAACATTAACTTAGTACTGTTTAATTTCTTTTTTTAATACCGTATAAATACGCAGTTTCTTCACTTATATTTTTTTTCATTCTTTAGACTAAGTTTTGTTTTCATTCATTTTTTTTAGTTTGAAGATAAATCATTTCTTATAAGCTCTTTTTAAAGTTTTGTAATATTCATAATATTATTAATTTTCTTATTTATGTAAGTATATATTAAGTTTTGTTAAGTTTTCAAATAACTTTTACGTAATGTTTTATTGAGTTATAGCGTATAACTTATCGAATGCAAAGGTGAAAGATAATTCTTCGAAATATATGCATTTATAAACAGTAATAAAAATTTTGATTTTCTTCTCCTTTCGATGAATTTTTTTTACGATTTTTAGGTAAATTATTAAAGTATGCAACATACTTCAAATACCTTCCATTAATTTACGTTAATGCTTATATTAACCAAATGCATACAGAAGCATATGACACATTAAAAAATAATTATCTAGAAATCAATTTTATATATTCATAATATTTTAAATCCTAAAGCCTCATAATATTTTTTTTAAAAAAATTGCTTTTATATTAGTTTCTTATATCCACAGTTAAAAATGTAAATATTGTTAGCATGTCAGAATGAATAAATATCTTCTTAAAAGTTGACACAGGGTTTATTCATTTTTTCAGAATTTAAATTTATTTTATTTTATTTTATTTAGTTGTATATCTCATTAATATTAATAATAGTTTAAGAAGGATAAATAAATTGAATGTTTTTTATTAGAGCTATGTTCTAAAGAAAAAGTTCACATTTCTTTTTAAAAAATATACTTTGTTTTACCTGTAATGACAAACAAAATTATTTAAATGTACTACGTATTAGTTCTGAAGTTTTTTTCTACTTTATGAATACGTGTACAATATTCAGTATGTAAGTATATAAAATTATCAAAAATATTTTTTTCTCTTTACTTCCCTGAACACAATAATTACAACTCAGTAATAATAAATTAAATTTAATAACACAAAATATATATATATATATATATATATAAACTTGTATTTATATCAATTATCAAAACATTAAATACCATTTGCTCAACAAAGTTTTATATGCGTGCTGCAGGTGGACATTAATTTAAAATGTAAAGCTAAAATGTGAAAAAGAATTTAATAACACTAATGGTTACTTTTCCCTAGTTATTTTGAAAACAGAAGGTTTACTTTTTCTTATACAATAAAAAAGTTATGTTGAGTATTTAGCAAAGGGTCTCAGTTAACTGTTTCAAAGAATTTACTTTTAATTGGTTAGTATTTAGCGGTCAGGCCTATTTTTTATTATACATTATGCTTATTCAAACGTATCTAAATTAAACCCTTTAAACTATCACTTTTAAAAAA
>BMAV01023162.1:0-13494 GCA_019973955.1 Trichonephila inaurata madagascariensis | reverse complement strand
TTTAATCTGTTTGAAATCATTTTTAAAACACAAAATAAAAAAATTTAAACTGCAAAAATTTGATTTTAGAGTCCCTTTAAATTTTTTTTTTCAGTTTTTGGGGGGGTAAAAGAAAACAAATTATGTGAAAATAAACCAAAAGGGGAAAGGGAAACCCCTTTGGGGTTTTTCCAAATCTTGCAAATTGCAAAGACATAATGTTTGGGAAAATTTCCCAAATGTTTAATTTTGGGGAAAATGGCTTTTTTATGTTTTTTAAGATTGGAAAGACATTCTGGTTTCATTTAAAATGCTTCGCTATCTTACGAACTAATAATAAATGAAGAAAAACTTTTATACGGAGAAGTCAGTAGAAAAATTTGGGATTTTTTAAATAAAGATTATAGATATAAAAGTTAAATTTTTTCCAAATTTGTTAATAGCTATAAAAATTATTCCCTTTACTTACCCAAAAAAATTTTTCTTTTTTGAATAATCTGAATGCGAAGAAGGAAAATGACTTCAATAGGAATATTTAATTTTTTTTTTTTATTTTACTTTACTTTATCCCTTTTATTATTTATACAATCGTTTATTTATTTGTTTAAAAAGAGGGTTTTTTAATTCTTCAATTTTTTTCGAAGTGAGGGTAATTATTTTTTTTTTAAAATATTTAAGGAAAAAACCCAAAAGGGTTTTTAATTTGCAAAAAATTTTTTTTGTATTTATTGGGAAAATATCTAAAACTTGTGCACAAATTTAATTTAATTTAAAAATAATTTGCAAAGTTTTTTAAGAAAAATTTTTGGGTGGGGGTAAAAAATTTAATGTTATTTTCCTTTTCAGTTGCAAAAAGGGTTTTAAAATTTTAAATTATACAATTTTTTAAAATTAAATTTTCTTGTTTCATATTATCTCATTGAAAAACTAGAAAGAGATAGAAAATCTCAAGTTTTTTTTTTTTAAAAAAAAATTTTCCCATAAAAAAGGGAAAAAAATGGTTTAAATTTAATTTTTTTTCAAAAACACAAAAAAAAAAGATTTTTTTTTTTTTTTTAATTTTCCCTAATTTTAAATTTTAAAATTAAAAAAGGGTAAAGGCAAGTATAAGAGTATTTTTTAAAAGTTTAATTCCTTTTTATTTAAAAAAAATGCAAATTTTTTTTACTTCAAGAAAAGCTCGCTAAAAGAGAAAAAAGTTTAAAGTAAAAAACCCGGTACTCAGTTTCAAGGCTTTAAGTTAATTTTTGGTTAATTTTGAAGGAAAAAAAAACCCGATATATTTTTATAGTTTTTTTTAAGAATAACTTATCTAAAAAAGCATATCAAAAAAAGAAAAAAAAAACTTTCTTTGTATTTGATGTTTGGAAATTATTTTTTGTCCGAATTTCTATAAAACCCAACTTTTTTTTCTCTTTTATATATATATCGATATATATATATATAAAAACCAAAAAGGGGCCGAAAACAGAAAAAAAATTTTAAATGTGAACCCATCGCATGTTTAAAAACCAAAAAAAGGAAATAAGAGCAAAAATTTCCGATTTCGTGGAAATTTGTTGTTTTTTCGTTGCCCCCAATTGAAAATTTCAAACTTTAGGCTGTTTTTTTCCAAAAAGGGTGAATAAAAAAAATGTCAAAAACAACGTGTTTTTCCCGGAATCCATAAGTTTTGATGTATTATGGGGAGATAGAAACCCCTGGCAAAAAAAAAAATTATACCCGATGCTGTTGGAATGACGTTCCCTTTGCAAGACTGAAACCGTTTCCCAAAAAAACGAGCCTGTTGGAATCGGGCAGGAAAAAGGGTTTCCCCCACGGATTCCCCCGAAAAAACCGTGTACCCCTGTAAATAACCCCCATGGGAAAAGAACAAACTTGGGGGGGGGGTTTAAAGACAGTTTCTATTGGCAACAGGACGGGGGTTTAAAACCAAAAATTTCCAAAATGGGTTTCATGCAGTTTGGTCTGCCCCCAAACGAACCCAAAAAGGAACGAGTTCAATTGAGTGGCGTTGCGAGCCCCCTTTTTTTGTGTTTGTTTCTTTTTTTTTGTCTTATTTATTAAAAGTTTTCTTTGCATTTGGACGCTTAATTTTTTTTTTTTTTTTCTTTATTCATTAAATCTTTTTTTGCACCAAAAAAAAGGCCCCTCATTCTTATTAGTAGGAATACCTACGATATAAAAAAAATCGAGAACGTAGATCAAGCCCCACCCCGGGAATTTAAAAAATGAAGAATAAGGTGGTAAATCCCTTTTTCTTTCTTACGTTAGGAAAAAAAAAAAATTTAAATTTTTTTAACAGTCTGCATGCATGTTTTGATAATGGTTTGTATTCGTTGACAAAAAAAGGTAATCCCCCCAAAGGGAAAAAAGGGGGTTGCTGAACATCGAGATTAGATGAAAAGGGAAGGGAGAAGTGTTTTTACAAACAACTCCAGATTCAGGTAGAATCTGACCCAGACGTTTTTTGGAATGGCGAAAAAGAACATTCAAAATAACCAAATACCTACGGGAAAGATTTTTTTAAAACTAGTTTGGGTTTGATGGTATGGGCTGGTATCAAATAGGCGGATGAACGGGCCTGCAAAAAAAAACGGAAATGGCAATTTGAGGGGCTCAAAGGTATGCAAACGAGATCATAAAAACCCTTTTTCAGCCAAAGCGAAACTTTGGTTGATTACTTTTTTTTTAAGGAAATAAAATGGAGAAACCATACAGCCGTCTTGGGGGGATAACTTTTTGAACTAAAAAAAAAATAAGCGTATGGAGTGGAAACCTTTTTTCTTAACCTAAATCCAAACAGCAAACTTGGGACCCCTTCCCCCCAAAACCTTTCAGCGAGTTTCCTGCCTTCAAAAAATGTCTGGGGCGTAGAGATTGAAAAGTTTTCCCCCAAAAACCTTTGACCAATGCTAAACGGGTGTGGGGGAAGTTTTCGCAGTTCGGGGAGATCACACCCCATTTAAAAATCTTGAACCTATTTTTTGTCATTTACATGAAAACCAAATTGTTGGCCTGAAGCATCCTTTCATGTTCTTTATATTATTTTTTTTATTTTCTGTGTTGAGTTTTTTTGCACACAAAAATTATATATATATATATATAAATTTAAAAAGGTTAAGGTAATCAAATTATTTGATTGTAATATCTATAGAAAATCCCCTTTCCTTTATAAGGAAGGGGGTTTTTTAAATTTCCAATAATAATCAAACACGAAAAAATTTTAAAAATATTTGACTGTTGGGAAAATAGAATATAAAGAAAAATAATATTATGATTCTTTTTGAACACTTCTACAGAAACATTTTTGAAAAAAGGGACAAATAAAAAAGGGGAAAAAACTGTTTGTTGTACACTCATACCCAAAAAAAAAAGGTAAAAAACCAAAAATTTGTTAAAACCCTAGTAAAACCATTTACAGTTTTTTCCCGAAATTTGACACAGAAAAACATATTGCAAAAATTGAGAAAGATTTATAACAGCATAACAAGTGAAAAAAAACTTTTTGGTTAAGTTTTGGGGGAAGTAAAAATTTGGAAAAGGGAATCACGGATAAAACAAACCCCTTTTCCATAACTTCCTTCCATTTTTCTTCCATCATCTTTTTTGTTTTAATAACCAAAGGTACCCATTAATTCGGAACCGTGTTTTAAAAAGCGTATAAATGGATAATATTTAATATTTAGTGCCCAAAATTAGAAAATGTATTAAAATTGTCTTAAGAATAGTAAACAATAAAATTAAAAAAGGGCCAATATTTTGAAAAAAAAATTAACAAAAAAAACCCAATTTTCAAAATTTTTCCCCTTTTTAAAAAAAAAGGGCCCATTAAAATTTTTTGTAACTCAGACCTCTGTACGGGAAGGTTTAAACCTAAATTTTTGAAATATTAATTTTAAAAATTTTTTATTTTTACAAAACAGAGGGGAAAAATTTTTTAAAAAAAAAAACCGAAAATTAAATTTCAATTGGTTGTAATTCAAAAAATTTAATGTAAATTTTTTCAAAATCATAGTTGAGTCTGTAAAAAGGGGTCTGATAAAAACAGGGCAAAATATTATTATAAAGAAGAATTTTTCGAAAAAAGGGGTATTTTGAAAAAGGTTTTCAAAGGTTAAATTTTTTTGCCGAAATATTGTTTTTAAAAATTTTTTTGCCCGGTTTTCCAAAAAACAATTTTTTTTACTGTTTTCTAATCTAAGTGACACTAAATATCATAAAAAATTTCCATTTATGCCTTTTTTAAAATCACGGCCCGAACTACCCCAGATCCCTTAAATTCAAATTTAAAAAAAACCCCTTTTCTTATTTCTAGTTATATTATTTTAATTATAATAGTTAAAAAAATTTTAACATAATTTATATTAGTTTTATGGTACTTTTTTTTTTCCCCTTACTTTTAAAAAAGAACAGTAGAATTTTTTATGAATTTTTTGGGACCATTTTTGCAAAAAGGAAAAAGGGTCTCCCCAAAGAGAGTCATATTTTTTAGATGATATCAATAAAATTTTGGGAAAAAGCCCATTTTTCCCAAAAAAAAAGGTTTTTTTAACCCCGGGGGAATACTAAAAAGGGGGGTTAAAAAATTTGGGCCCCTTCCCTAGTCCACCCCAAAAAAAAATTTTAAAAATTATTGAGAACCAAAGAGCCGGGGGTCATCCAAAAAGGCGGATATTCTCTTCTTCAGGGAAATTCACCTGAACTCTGTGTGGGCAAAACATCGCCCAAAAAAGTTTTTATCGGGACTTATCTCCCAGAAAAACCCCAATGGGCTTCGGGGCCCTCCTTTTATAGCGTTTTTCGTTAAACAGTCCCGGGGGGGGACGTTCCCACAAAAAGGACAGGGGTTGTAGGCAGCCCAACATTATGGCCCCCCGGGGACAAGTGTTTCTTTACCATTTTTGTTACTTTGGAGGGAAAGGAAAGGAGCCCCAATTTTTCCCCAGATAAAGCTACAAAAAACCCTTTTGACTTTGAATTTTTGACTCATCAATAAAAAAAACACGTTCCCATTCTTGGGTTTTCTATGACTGTTTTTGGGCCCTCTAAAAAACTGGTTTTTTCTTGTTGGATAAAGGGGAAAACCCGGAAAAGGGACACGCCGACTACCCCGGAAGCTAAAACTCCCCAAAGAATCTGTAGACTGTTTATTTGGGAAATTTTTTTTTTGACACGGCAACAAGGTTCAAAAAGTTGAGGAGTCGTTTTTCCACCTGTGTCGTCGTGCGAAAAGAAAAAGTAGCGATTCTGTTGCAGATGTTGATGCTTTGTGGTGCCCTTGGTTTAATTTTTCCCGGTGACAGTACTACTTTTTTTGGATTTGATTCCACGGGGGGAGAACATTTCCCGTCCACTTCCTTAACCCCCCGGAGTTTCAAACCTCCCAATGGCTTTCCATCTCAAGGAATGGTCTAAATGATTAGCGAAATCATCCTCACGCTAACAGGGTAACTTTTGGTTTTTTAAAGAATATTCACAAAACCAGGGGAAAAAAACCCCAAAATGCTTTTAAAAGGTTTCCTTCCAAAACCTTTCAAAACTAACGCTAAACCAATTTTTTTCCCAAAAAGAATTTTAAAATTGTACTACGCGTTCTTCAAAAAAATATAAAAAACAAATTCTATCCCGTTTTATTGTTTAAATTTTGAATTATTCAAAAAAAATGTTTAAATTTTGGGCTTTAAAAACCTTTCAAAAAGTTATTTATTATATTAATTTTAAATAATCACCCTTTTCTAATTTTAAAATTTTAAAAATTTTTAATTAGAAATAAGAGATTTTTTGAATTTTCGTGGGCGATTTTTTTTTAACCCCAAACCTTTTATTAAATTGTTTAAAAAAATTTTTATTAATTTTTTCATTAAATTTTTTAAAAAAATTTTTAAAAAATTTTTTATTTTCCTTAAATTGTAAAGGAAATTTTTTTTAATTTTTAATTTCCAGTTTTAACAATTTTTCCCAAAATTTTTGAATTAAATATTATTTAAAACTTAGGAAAATTTTTAAGGGTAATTTTTTTTCCCAAGGCCCGAAATTTTTCCCCCAAAATTTTCAAAAAATTATTTTTTCAATTTAGTCCAAAACCGGTGTTTTCCTGGTTTTTTTTGGGGTTTTTACCAAAAGGTTTTTTCCCCTTTTTTAAAGTTCCAAAGTCTTTTGTTAGCCCATTTTCTTCCTTTTCTTGAAGGGGTTGTGTTTCCCTTTTCCCTTAAAAATGATTTTTTAATCTTTTATATATGTAAAATTTTCCTTTTGGGACCTTGAAAAGGAAAAATTTAAAGAACCTTTTTTCAAAAGGAGGGCCCAGTTTTAAAAGGTTTTTTTGGGAAATAAAGGTTTTCCGGCCTTTTTTGTTCAATGAAGCTTTTTTGTTACTGAGAAATACAAAAAATTTTATATAGGCATCGGTGTTTCTTTATCCACAAATGTTTTTTTCCCCTGAAAAAAAAAGTGGGGGGATCTTTTATTTTTTAAAAAAAATTTTTTTTCTTTTCAAAGTAATGTATATTTAAGAGCTAATGCTATATAGACTTTGCATTGCAAAAAATAAATTTTAATTAAATAAACTTCAGGTTTTTTTTAAAAAAAATTCCAAATTTTACAAACTAAAAAGGGTTTTAAATTTCTTTTTTAAAAGTAAAATATTCGTTAATTTGTATATTTTTAAAAAAACAATCCCGATTTAAATTCCCAAATAAAACAAAAGGGTTTTTTTTAAGGCAGTGGGGCACACAAAATTTCCTTGGGGGGCAAATTTTCCCCATCACCCTTATTTTTTTTCGATTGATGAAATTCTTATGTATTTAGTAAAAATTGTACTATTTATCATTAATAATTTTTTTTTATTTATTAACGCTAATTATTAATTCCCAAAGCTAATGTTTTTTTTTTTTTCCGACAATCGACAAAATCAAAAAAATTGTTTGGGGGCGTATTGGGTTTTGAATTTCGTGAATGGGGTGGGCTTTTGACCCTGGAAAAACCCCCCCCTTTTAAAAAAATTTCCCGCGTGCGTCAGACCAAGGGCCCCGGGGAATTTAACTTTGAATTTCAAAAAAAAAATTTTAAATAATTAAATTTAAATATGTACGAGAAATTTAATTTATTTTTTTATTCTAATCACAGAATATGCTTTTCCATATTTTTTTTAAAAAATTTTTCATCTTTTTGATAAAAAAGGGAAAGAAAATTGCATACAATCGAAAAAAAAGTTTATTTTCCTTAATTTTTTTAAAAAACGCAAATTTTTGTTATAAAATGCAAATTTAAAAAGGGTTTTTGTTTTAATATAAAGATTCTACCTGAAAATTTTTTTCTATTAAATTTCCTGTGTTTCCCTTGAAAGTACCCCGTATATTTATTTAAATGCATTTTTTTATTTTTTTAAAAAAATTCGGGTTATTACAAAAGTTATTTTATTTTTTTTTAAAAAAATTTATTAAACTTTAAAAAAAATTTAAAAATGTATTATATTAAAAGAAAAGTTAATTTCCCCATGTTTGGTTTTTTAAATTTAACCCCCAATATTTTTTTAAAATTCCACCATTTTTTCAGAATCTTCATAATTTTTGGGGAAATTTTTTAATTTTTTCACCTTTTTATTCACATGCATAACTTATTATCAAGCTTGCATTATGTATTTTTAAAAAGAACAAACTTTAGAAAAAACAATGTGTAATACTCTTTTTACAATCAAAAGCCATAACATAACAAAAAATACAGTTAAATGAATTAAAAAATTTAATTGGGGAAATAAATTTTAAAATGCACAAAATTTTTAAATTTAAGGGGAAAAAAATATTTTGTTTTATGGAAACTTTTTTTTTTTATTTTTTTTGAAATCAGATTATTACATGTTTTCCCCAATTATAACATTTTGCACTTTTTTTTTTTTCAAATGCACTTTTTTTAATTTTACATTTAATTCCCCCGGGGTTTTTTAATACAAAAAATGGGAAATTTTAAACATTTTTTTTTTTAATGAGAAATAATTATTTAATAACAGGTTTCTAAGATTTATAATGCAACAAATTTTTTTTTTTCCTTTGACTTTACAAAAAAAATTTAAATTTTTGTTTCACAACACAATAAATTTTGAATTAATTTATACAAAAAACAAATTTTTCAAATATCTAACGGTAAAAAGTACTGTAAAAATTTTTGTACAGTTTTAAATTTTACATTCACATAGGTATTTTTAAAAGATTTAACACAATCGGTTTGCAACGTTTAATTTACAGTTGAAAATTGTATTGGAATTAAATTTCATTTTTATATTTTTTTTTCATCAAATAGGTTTTTAATATTCACGAATGACGGCTCCCTTCCCAAAACATCTCCTCTTTTTTTATCATATTAAAGGGGAAATGATGACAATGCCAATTGTTTTTAAAATTGTTAATCAAATATAGCTTTCTTTTATTTGTAGCATAAACCAAATTTCAAAAAACTTGGAATTACTTTTTTAATGTGTTGCTTTCCTTTTGGGAACAAGCGAATGTAAATTCACCCTCATGTTAAATTTTAAACGTTTTTGGAACCCTCCTTTTTAAAAACTTATTTCTTTTTCCCAATTAAAAAATTCAAAATTTTAACCCCAACCAAAAAGGAAAAAAACCCTGTTTTTAATATTTAAAAAGGGTGGTTTAATGGGCAAAATTTTGGGATAAAAGTTCTGTTTAAAAATAAAAAAGGAATTTTAATTTCCCACCAAAAAATCCCATTTTTGGCCTTTGGGGCTTTTTTCCATCCCCATAAAAAATTTAAAAACCTTAGGACAAAAAAAGGTAGGGTTTTATTTGAAAAGGGAAAATTTTTTTTTGAAACAGAAAATTTTTTTAAATTATTAAATCTTTTTCGCATCATTGTTACAACTAAAATTTGGGTTTTTCTCAAAATTTTAATTTGCGAAGGCCAAAATTTAAACAAAATTTTAAAAAAAGTCATAAAAAAATTGAATGCCCCAATTAAAATAACCCCTTCTTTTGCTAAAAGCTATAATGGTGGATTTTTAGCCTTAAAAAAACCCCAAATTATCAAATAAGAAAAATTTTGTAAATTTTTGGGCCCGAAAAAAATTTTTAACTAAACTTTGTTTTAATAATTAATTTAAAAAAAGTCCCAATTTAATTTTTTAAAAATAAAAAGGGGAAGTTTTTTCTTATAAGATTAATTATTTTTTTTTTTTTTTTTATTAAAAAATTTAAAAAATGGTTAATTTTTTTGTTTTTTCCTTTCGAAAGAAATTTTTTAAAAAATTTTTTTTTTTCGACGTTTCATAAACTAAAAGGGGCCCTCCCCTTAAAAACTTTTAAACCCTTTTTTAGGGCTGCCCCCTTTAAAACCTTAACTTAATGCAAAAACCCTTTAGTAAATAAAAAATGTGCTTTTAAAAGCACCTTTTTTTAAATAAATATTTTTTGATTAAACCAAAAGTACCAAAAAAACGTTTTTTTTAAAAATTTTTAAAATTTTAAAAAAGTCGCGAAATTTAAAAATCTTTAAGTTTTAATATGGAAATTTTTTAAGTCAAATTAATTTTTTTTTCCTTTTAAGTTTAAAGATAATTATTTTAAAAACTTTTAATTTTAATTTTAAAAATTTCTTCCCCCCCCATAGGAAAAATTCTTAAAAATCTTAAAACCCAAAATCTTAAAAATTCCGAAAAAAAACCGTTTCAAAAATTTTGGGAAAACCCCCTTAAATTTTAAAATATTTTTTTATATTTTTTCCGTACCTTTAAATTTTTGTGGTTAAGGAATTTAAAAATTTTTAATTTTTTAAAACCCAAAAATTTAAATTTTTCCCATATTAACTTAAATTAAAAAATTTCAGAATTAAAAACTTTTCTTAAATTAATTTCTTCCCCTTGAAATTTTTTAAAAAAAAATCTTTTAAAAAAAATTTTTGGAAAAAAACAAAAATTTTCTTTAAAAATTTCCCATTAAAAAAATTTTTTAAAAATTTTTTCCATTGCCTTTAAAAATTTTTAAAGGAAAATTAATTAATGAAATCTTTTATTTCCCGGTATTTTAAAATTTTAGAAATCCTTTTTTTGGAAAAATTTATTTTTAAATTTAGTCGCAAACTAAACCTTCCCCACTATTTTTGGCAAAAAACTTAAAATTTTACCCGGCCCTTTTATTCTTTAAACCATTGGTCAAATGAAACGATTATTTAAATTTGGCAAAAAAATTCCCTTCTTTTAAATTTTCCCCCAACCCCCGGAAAAAAACTTTGGCCCCGAAAATATTTAAAAGGACCCTTTTCCTTTTTAACAACAAAACAAGGGTTTTTTGGAACCTTACCAAAATTTCCCCCCCGCCCAAAACCACCAAATTTTCTCTTTTTCAATCTTTTCCCACTATTTAGCTCCCCCGAAACTCTAAAAATAAATTTATTTTTTTTTTATTTATCTTGGTGGAATTTTTAACGTTAATAAAATCCCTTTTTTAAAAAACCCAATTTGAGCTGAAATTTTATATCATGCTTTTTTGGGTGACAATAAGTAATTTAATTATAATTAATAAAAAAATTTAAATTGATTAAAACTAATTTTTTAAAAAGAATTACAAATACAGCCACTTTGGCATCATTTTTGGCGACTTCTGTCAAATTAAAAAGGGTTTTTTTCTCACGTTTTAAAGCATTAAATTGAAATGAAATTTTATATAACGATTGTTTGGATGACAATACGATACTTCAATGATAATTAATAAAAATTAATTACCCTTAATGTTTGGTTCTATCATATTATAAAACATATTTATTTTAAATTGTAACTATTTAATAAAAATATTTAAAATAAAATTTTTCTTTGTTGATCTAAGTGGGAAATTGACTTAATTTTTTTTTTATATTTCTTGTTTTTATTGAAGACAGATAAAATAATTCCCGTTCACCACAAGTATCACACGTGGCTTACAAAATCAAGTAAAACAAACAAAATAAGATAAATAAAATAAAAAGTAAATATCAAAACAAAATTTACGAGATAATGAAATGAAAAACAATTAAATTACAAAGACAGAAATAAAATTTAAAAAATAAAACGATTACGAAACACAACGCAATAAAAAAAATAAAAAAGTTTACAAAAATAGAGAAATGAAAAATTTACAAAAATAGAGAAATGAAAACTTAAAAAAAATAGAGAAAGAAAAATTTAAAAAAAAAAAAAACAAATCAATGAAGATAAAAATAATGAAAACGAAGCTTTACTTGAAACAAGTCAAAAAATTAGGAGGCCAGTTGATTTTAAGAGCATGCAGTTTGACTTTCAGGCATTTTCTTTCTTTCTTAAATTTTGAGCAAAAAAGGATAAAATGCCCCCAAGTTTGCCCCACCAATTTTCACCCACAAATTTTGGAAAGGATCAGGTTAAATCAATGAGGTACACTTTCAATAACCATGACCAAGTAGTAACATACCCTGTAAGATAGTATAAGCCCTAGTTTTCCTCTTCTGTCATCAATAAACGAAAAAGATGTCGCAACATGGGGTTTGTTCATTGTCAAGAACTCGTAACAGGCGTTGTTTCTATCAAATCCTGGGTTAGCCGTGTAGTGGAGCTAATGACAGGAAATCTCTTGAGGCTAAAATTTCCCTCTACGTTGGGTTGGTAGAAGTCTGAGGGTGGGATACCATCTTATGTATCGTCCTCGCACTTAAATGTCTTTAAAATTACGAGGTTCGTTGCCCTAGGCCCCGTACTGCTACAGGTAGGTTTAAAAAACAATCAAAGTGGTTGTTTATATCCCTTTCGATTATCTTGCATTCTTTCTGCTTTTTATTTAAAGTTTTTTGTGTTTTTAATTTCTTCTTTTTTGAGAATTCCTTTTTAAATCGATTTTTTTTTTTATCTTTTTCTTCTTACTGTTCTTTTTTTCTCTTTTACTTTGCCTCTTTCCTTCTTTGCAGTTTTAATTTTATTTATTTTTGGGTTTAAAACTAAACAATACAATTGAAGGATAAAGAAGTTTTTAATGAGTTAATTTTACGTGAATTGCAAATTAAACAAAAAAAAAAATTTTGCATACTCATCTGAACAAAAAACATATTTGTTAAATTTAAATCTGTAGGTCTAAAGCTGATAAAAGGTTTTTTTTATAACCCCCTAACTCCATTGTGGGTCGTTTTTGAAAACACCTTCCTAAGCTGATCTTACTCAGCAAAAGTAACATTTTGTTTCAAATTTTGTGTAATGAATGCTTAAAATAGCGTTTTTTTTCTTATATGTATAATACGTTAATATTACTTTTTTTTGTATTTTTTTTTTAAGTTAAAATAGAAATATTCAAAACCGTTCCACATCAAAAGGCATTCAAGGGAAACTGAAATTTTTGGCAAGTTCACAAGCGAACATGTTGACAACGGGATTGAACGTTGAAAAGTTGTTTGCTGGGGCCCCCCCGGTGGTGAGCTGCAACAAAGAGGACAGTAAAAATTTTTCTCCAAAAAAAAAATACATATACATCCCCTTTTTCTGTGATCGTTTGAACGGTGTTTGAAACGAGTCCAAAAACAAATATCCCTTTTTTTATATATAGATAATTTTGGGGCTACCAATTTTATTTTGGGAAATCTCGGGAATTTTTGGGATGATCCGGAGTTGTTATTTTATAAATTTAAAAAAATCCCAAAAACTTACTTTGGGTTTTTCGCGTGTTTAAATAATTATGTCCGCAAAAAAGTCTGTTGAAATAGATTTTTATTTAGAAAGAAAAAGGGAGAATTGTAAAGATTTTTTTTAAAATTTACGTAGCATAATTTATAAATTGAAATAATATTTAATTCCTTTTGGCCTTAACACTAAATCAACAAGATAATATATTCCGAAAATATTTTGCATTCTAAACTCCAAACTCAGGGGTTTGAGATTATTTGCAGAAAAATAAAAAAAAAGAAAAATCTTGGAATTCATATCTATAAATAAACTTTTCACAAATAATTTTAGACTCGAAATAAAATTTCTTTCGGGGAAAATTTTTTTCTATTTCTCCCCAATTGTACTTTAGGTTTTCAACAAAAAACAGCACTATTTTGGAATATTTAAAAGAAACGATACAGGACGGCTAACGGGGGGGTTTTTAAAAATAGAATAATTTTTTCAAATCTATCTTATAGTTCCTGTTTTTAAAATTCTTTCCCTTCAGTGGTTTACCTACGAATCTAATTGTCGTATATTTTTGACATAACCTCAGTGATGGATAAAATTGAAGTGTACTTTCTAAGAAAAGGGTGCATTATATAAGAATTCACAGAAAGGTATCAGTCCTAAGTTACAATATAATATTAGCAAAATATTTCCTATTACCAAATGTTTCTTAAGGTATCTGACTAGGTTGAAAAAGTGCTTTTTAGGTGTCGGATGTTTGGTGTTATTCGGGTCATTAGGGAAAAAAGAAATTAATTATTAAGGAAGAAGGACTAATACATAAAACTAAAGAGTTTTTTAAAATTTTTTTTTATAGCATTTACTTTATCTAACTAATAAAAATATTTTTAAAATTT
>BMAV01023161.1:163492-174485 GCA_019973955.1 Trichonephila inaurata madagascariensis | reverse complement strand
TGCTTGATTAAATTTAATCGGAATATTTTATGGCTAATGCTTTTTCCCGTTTTGATTTTGAACAATATAAATGCATTTAATACTGTCAAATCTAATAAATGAAAAAAAAGTTTTTTGGTCCATTTTAGTGTTTTACGACCAAATGTATAGCTGTTTACCATACGATCACTCAGATGTACAAAGCCCATATTTGAATTATAGCATGTTATTAAAGCGGGCTTTTCACAACTATCGTTGCACAAAGTTGTTTTACTCATTTCTGGATCGTGCATGTTGCTTAGCATGAAAACTTCCCTCTTATCCTTCCAACACATGGCTATCATGCCACTGCCAAATTTTATCGACAAATCACCTTTTTTCATTTTTTGAAAAGCTAATTTTTTTGGATAGTTCTTCCTATTGGAACGCATGGTGCCACAGGAATTCATTTTGTATTCTTTATGTAATTGCTGGAACAATTCTGGGGATGAAAAAAAATTGTCCATGAACAATTTGTGCCCCTTATTTTTTATACTTTCAGCCAATTCCAAAACTGTTGCATGCGTTGGTTTTACTTTAATATCACTTTTCAGTCTTCCTCTATCTGCTCCCAAATATACTTTCATATCGAAAGTATACCCTTTTTATCCACAATTTTGTATACTTTGATACCAAATCTTTTCCTTTTTTTCGGAATATATTGTTTAAATATTATCCGTCCCTTAAAAGAGACAATTACTTCATCGATGGCTAACTCTTCAGTTGGATCATATATTTCTTGGAAAGAATTATTTAAAGAGTTAAACACATTCCTTAGTTTCCAAAGTCTATCGTAATCCGAAGCTGTTTTATCCGGAGCATTGTCATTATTTTCGAAGTGCAAGTACCGAAGTAGATTTAAAAATCTGTCCCTCGGCATAATTTTTTTAAAAAAGGGTGTTACCAGCATTGGATCCGTCGACCAATATTACTTTATATTGTCCTTATCCACATGACCCATCAAAAGTATTAAGGAAAGAAATTTTACAATCTCTTCTTCGTTGGTTTCATTCCATCCAGGATTATGTTTTCGCAAACTTGATGGTGTTACAGATTGTAAAACTCGAGTTGCATATATATTTGTCTCTTCAGTAATTTTTCTTACTATAGAGTTTTTAAATATGCAATTAAAAAAATCACTTTCTGTGACACATGGTACAGCGACTCCTTTTATCATATTATTTCCTGTAAAAGGTAAAATTGTCGCTTTATGGGATAGTTGTGGGTCGTCCCAGACTATTTTACTTTGTTCGGAGACAATCTCCTCTTCAGCCTCTGGATTCAAATTTAAAGATTGATCTAAATCATCTTCCTCATTTTCTAATTCACAATCAGAATCAGAATCATCAAAAATTTCGTCTTCTAAATCCGCTAAGACTTTCTGAATCTCATCAGCGGTAAGCCCTCTTTTACGTTTAGGCATTTTTTTTAAAAAAAGAATCAAATTAATTTAAAATGAAATGATTAAGTAATCGAGATGTAAAAATCGCTTGCAAAAATAACTATGCACTCTCCTCTAGTGAGAATTTAAGCATAAGGGAAGAAAGAGGGATTTTCAGATAAGGGTGAAAGAGGGAACTGTATCCCCCTCCCTTTTAAATACAAAAGAAACCGGTCAAGCAAACGATGTTCCAAAACTGTAATAGGCCTCATGCTGTTTCGAAAGCTGTTAAAAGGGGAAAGCATTGCGTGGCCGATACATCGGCCAGAGCCGTCTTTTAAGGGTCTGTTCCTGTTGGCCGATATATCGGCCAGCCGTCCTCAAAAGGTTAATTTGCAACTTATATGTGGAAGGTTAGTTATTGAAAGATGACATTCTTCGGTGAAAAAGCTATGTGCTAAGCTGAACTGGCCTTGTATGACAAAAGAAGCATTTAGACTTTGTGAAAGAAATTCTTGGCTGCTGCTACACTAACGGCTAAAGATGCCATGAATGACACGGTTTTGGAAGCAAAGAGCATTATAAAATGTTCCAAAATGTCAGTTGAAGAATGTGGAATATCCGTTGACGGCAGAGACACATGAACATTCATTGATAAATGTGGTTTCTATAGAAACTTTATACATTAACACTGGGAAATTCTAGATTTGGAAATGTTATCAAAGTTTTTTAGAATTCTGTAAGTCCAGTCATACAAGTGTGCTCCTGCAATCGTGTGGGACTTACTTCAAATATGGAATCTATTGGTGTGTACAAAATCTTTGTATGTTTTTGTACTACGAAATCTTAAAAATATGCATTTCTATTGTGATGGTGATTACAAGGATACCTTTCTATTAAAGATGTGTATGGTGTCAACAATGTCATCAAATATGAGTGCATAAGATACTTCTAAGAAAGATTGAGTAGTCGGCAAAGAAAATTTTAAAAAAAGGCCAGAAAAACCTCGGTGAGAAGGGAAAACTTATCAATGTTATGTTTAATAAAATTCTAAACTGTTGTAGCAGTAACATCAATCACGTCAAAGCTATGCTAAGTGCTACAATAGCAGCATTTTTTCACTGTTGCTCCAGCAGGGAGAAATCCATATATGGTTCATGCTCGATTGGAGCTGAGAACTGGTGTGACTATCAGTGAGTAAACGACAGTGGAAAACAATAAACAGAAAAAAAGTGTATGTCTTTCTGTGAAACTTTCAAATATTGTTAAACATGTGCACATGAAGCAGTGTGATAAGCTGTTATTATAAAATTGCCTCCACGGTAAGACGCAACTACAAATGCATCATTTAACGCCTGTTTGTGACAAATCGTTTCGAAAAAAACTTTTATCGAGCTAAAAAACATTTTCTTTGGGAACCCATATTGCAGTCATTATTTTTAAAAAAGTTTTTATTGATTTGTTAGGTATTTTGAATCATTTGGCATAAATGCAGGGAATTATAGTAGTCGGGGTGATGAGAGATTTGTTGACATCATTCGAGTCGGTGACTCGAAACAACATTCTTTACCTTTTTTAAAATCAACCAGAAAAAAAAGGGGTCCCAAAGAAAGATAAAAATTAACAAAATACCAAAGAGTGGAAGTGCTAAATATAAATCAGGAGAGATTTGGTAATATACTTGTCATATTTTGTTTTGAAATTACTTTTATAAAGTTTAAATGCATTTTTCTCAAAACTATTTTTTTGTAAATTTCATATTTCAAACATGATATCTATAAAAAACTATTAGAGATACTTGTAAGAAATGTTACAGAAATGTTATTAATTGTGTTATCTAGAGAATGGCCTACAAGCTAAGAAATTGAACAATTGTTAGTTATTTTATAGTTGTATTTTTTTCTGGAAGTTTCGATAATTTGATTGAATTTCCCAGTTCGCCAGCTCGACTGGCTATAACTTTTGATTCAAAAGAAATAATTTAACACTTGTAGGTCATTCTCTAGAAATGTGTTTAAAAAATGTGTTACAGCAATATTTTATGGAAAATATAAAATATTTTAAAAAATAGAGTGTTTGAAAAATTCCAAAATTTCATTAAAATTTCTTTAAAAATTTAAGTTTTTGCAAATTTTTATGTACATATATTATTTCTAACTAAATTTTCCATTATTGTGTATAAAAGTAAAACTAAAAATGTAAAAATATTAGGGATTTTTTAAAAACTTAAAAAAAAGTCTCCGAACGTAGTCGGATACCTTAAGGGTTAATATAACAGAACTAGTCAGGGTTTGACCAGTATAACTATATATCAGGACTAAAGATATTTTTCCTGAATTCCGAGGACTTCACATTTTAACTCTGATAATCATAATTCAGTAGCAGCCTAATGACCACCTACTACACTCATTTAACTAGGGTTTAAATAACCCTCAAATTACGATAAATCACGCTTTCCTACAGTTTTATAATCATACAACACAGTTAAAGAAGCATTTTCCCCAAGAGGATTGGTAAGAACGTGAATAGGCCCCGTCACTTGCTTGAACAGATCATTTATCCAAAATCCTTTTTAAAACTGTGCGGAAGAAGGAAAAATATGATTTATATAGAATTTATTGCATAGAAAATGAACTTATTTTCATATGTCAGTGCTTCTCAAACTTCCAATATTTGCGACCCAATATTCAATCATAATTTTCATCGCACCCCCTCCATACAATAACAATGTGTTGAATTCAATAATTCTATACTTTGACACTAAAGCTACAATACAAATTTAACCTCTTATATGCCACCGACGACAAATCATTATCTTTCTAAGCGTATATATATACGTCTTTCCGAAGTACGATCGTTTTTCTGCACTGCTATCCATAAAATTATTCCGCAGGCTTTGGAATACAATAAAAGGACCTTGACAGTGTTTGTGAAGGATTTACTTATTTCAGAGGGCGTGACTATTCATTCCTTTTCTCCTCCCCTTCCACCTCAAAAAAACATCAAAATACGCGCGTTTACGTGGAAAACGGTGGCATTGGAGATCGAAACGCGTAACTTTTAATCTGTGTGTGTAGTTAAGGAATTAAATATAAACACCGTACAAATCATCAAGATAAATGTTAGTATAAGCCCATGAGGCACTGGTAATTACCAAACTTGTTCTTAACATGTATTGTTAAATTAATAATAAAATACATTGTATAGTACTGATACATTTATAAGTGTATTACATGAGTGTAAACGTGTACTTTATATTTTATTGTATCAGAAAGTATTTTGTTTGTTTACTTTCAGAAAATAAATAATTTTTTATATAATCTTTCGTTTTCGAGTTTTCAATATGCTCGCGTCCCCCTTGTAGAGTTATCACGCCCCCCAAGGAGGGTGCGCCTCACAGTTTGAGAAACGCTGTTTTACGTTGCTGTTGATCGTTGTTTCTTATCTCACTTGATTGACAGATACATCTGAATCAAGTCCTAGAACCCGTGCGTTTTTAAACAATGAAGAATTGTTTTAAGACTTGAGAGCACACAGCTTGTTTTAATGGCAATCGATACAAGTCATGATGTGGGCAGGAGCAGGTTGGGTGGCATTGCGATTTGGACAAGGAGTGTAATCTTTAAGACCCGCCCCATGCCCCTGAGCTCAAGTATGCCCACTGCGAAGCCAATCAAGAATCGTTTCATATGTCGCGTACTTTTTGTCAAAATCAAAACAACACTAGAACGGTTTCCTTCATACTCTTCATGTACTGGTGCCTGCCTTCAAGTAGAACTGATATCTTGTTTGACTCTCTTATCATAGGTGTACTTGGTAATATCAGAAGACGCATTGTTTTAAAGTAAATTGTAATCACATATTTAATTATATCCTCTCTTGAGTTATTAAATAAAAATATTGTTACGAATTTTGTGTAAATAGCGTAAGTAATTAGTATTTGAGTGCTTAATGCATTTACATTACTCTATGTTTTATGTTTATTTCATGTTAAAATTGTACCATTCACAAGCCATGCCGCCCCTTACTTTATAATGACGATTCAATGAGAAATTGGCAAAATCTTGGCGGTAGAACCAAGGTGGCATCATTTTTTGGCTACCAAGTTGGTGACCATATTGGCGTCATTTGCGACCATATTGGCGAGTTCGGAACCCTCTGGAATCTTCTAGAAAGTAGTGGATCTCTCCACTAATGTCACGAGCGACTATATTTCTGGAATTTTCTGTCACGCCTATAAATAAGATGCTCGCCGCGATGGCGATGAGTCTGGATTAAACCCGCGAGTAGTGAGGATTGTTTTGACTAGCGATTAGCTCGGGTGTGCTTGTGAATAATTTTTACTTACGTGTATTTTTAAACACTGGTTATTGTATTTGATTGCTGTTGAGGGTGTGAAGATCTTCAGATATTTACCCTATGGATATTGCCACTGAATCCTGTATTTAAAGAATTGGATTTTTGATAAAAAAAATTCGCATTCCTCTTAAGAAACTGTTTATTTTTTTTGTGATTGTTTTGCATAAAATTCTCGACCCTCGGATCTACGTAACAATATCTTTACCCTTTGATTTGATTGCGTTTTTTGGAAAAAATAAAATGTTACGATATTTAAAATGAATCTATTTCAGAAATGTCTGTATTATATTCCTTCAATTTAACACGCATCTTTAGTATGTGCTATTAAAATATTATGATTTACCTTTTCTGAATTATTGCATGCAATTTTTAATTTTATATATTAATTAGCTAAAAAATATTATTGAATGCAATACAGTTTAGTAAACCAAATGCTAATACATTCACAAGTAAGAAAATCTGAGTTATTTATTCATAAAGTTTTTCTTATTTATTTATCAGCAATTTTCTTATATTTTTGGATTTAAAAAAATCTCATAACGTTGTTAAAAGAGGAATCTCATCTTTTTCACAGGTTAGAGTGTCATGGGTCTTACATAATATTATAAGAAACTATTTTTTTGGACTATGTATGGAAAAAATATGTATTTTACGAAGTTTATTTTGTAAAAAAAGGCCACAAGGGTAAAACATTAAATTTTTCTTAATATTTTTTCGCTGCAAGTGAAATATTTTACACAGAAATGTGCAAGAGGAATTTGAATGCCATGCAAAATGTACTTTTCTTTTTCCAAATAAAACCGTTTTCTGCATAGCTGCCGTTCTCAAAAGAAATGCAAGCAAAAAAAGGAAAGAAAGAAAGAAAAAAAAGTAAAACTGAACGAACGAAAGACAGAAACCGATGTTTGCTTTGCAATAAAGGTGGAATTTATATTAGAAAGTATAGCCAGCAAAACCCTCTGAGGCGTTACAACCATGGAATAGAGTTTTATTTATTCGAAATTGTAGGGAAAGAAATTATGTAAGACTATTGGATTATTATTACTGAATATACAAAAAGCTATTAATATACAGACAAAATCTAAGTATTGAAGAAAATCTAAATCCTTTGATAATTATACATATATAACCCTTTGCAATATTAATATAAATATTTGAGATTTACCTTAAAATACATATTTGCATTTTCAAATATAATTTAATAAATTAATCCAGTGCTTCTCAAACTTTCAATATAAGCAACACACTATTCAATTATCATTTTCATCACCCCCCTTCCATACAATAATAATGTATTAAATTCAGTAATACTACACTTTCACACTAAAGCTTCAATACGACTTTAACCTCTTATGTGCCACCTACGTATAAAAACGTCTCGCTCAGCCAAAGCATTAATTTCCTGGACGTATATATACATCTTTCCGAAGTACGATCTTTTCTGGGCACTGCTATCCATACAATTACTCCGAGGGCTTTGGAATGCTATAAAAGGACCTTGACAGTGTTTGCGAAAGATTTACTTATTTCAGAGGATTTGCTTATTTATTTTTTTCTCCTCTCCCTCAAATAAACATCAAAATACGCTCGACTACGTGGTAAGCGATGGCATTGGTGAGCGAATAGCGTAACTTTTAATCGGCAGTTAATGAATTAATTATAAGCCGTACAAATTATCAAGATAAGTTTTAATACAAGCTCATGGGGTCACTGATAATTATCAAACTTGTTCTTAACTTAATATTGTTAAATTAATAATAAAATATAGATTGTACACAGTACTGATACATTTATCAGTGCATTATATCAGTGTAAATGTGTATGCTATATATAATTATATTAGAAAGTATTTTATTTACTTTCAGTAAATTAATACTTTTTTAAATAACCTTTTGTTTTCGACTTTTCAATATGCTCGCGCCCTCTGGTAGAGTTATCACGCCCCTCAAGGAGGGCTTGCCCTGCAGTTTGTGAAACGCTGAGTTAATCAGAATAATAATATATCAGAATAATATTTTTCCATTGCATTAACCAGCTTGCACTGTAAAAATGAATAATTTGAAATGAGAAAATTAAAACAACTAAAAAAAAATATGTTTGAAATTTGATTGTATCAGTAAATGTTAAAAAGGGGGGGGGGGCGAACTCAACAAAAGAAACAAGTTATATCTGACGAGGCCCAATGACCTCCAGTTTGTATGGTGCTATAATAAGGAGAAGGGGCTGCCATTTCTGGTGTCATCACTTGAAGCATAGTTCAAATTTACGAAATCCATCTCCAATAGCCCTAGGGCAGCTTTATAGTTCGTTATTAATGTAACTCTAAATCTAAAAGAAAAAAAATGTCTCAGAATATTTTTAATTATAAATAACTTGGTCTCATTTTGAAGAATTAACTGATTCTTCATTACATTTCGTAATATAATATATATCAACCAATAACTATGATATTGCATTCAATGTTCCGGAGATGTTTTCTTCTATCTAGAAAACATGAAGACAGTTTTTTATTGCTAAATTAGATTTTGAAAATTAAGTTTCTGGAAAAGCAGTTATCGCTTATAAGTAAAATCAAACATAGCTACAAAAAGTACAGATAAACGTATAATTAACTATTCAGGTACATTTTCATTTAACTCCTTAAGCGGTCATTTTTTTTTACCAAAAGTGCTTTCAGAAAAAGTAATTTTTTTTTATTTATAATTAAACACCATACTAATGGCCAAAAAGAAAAATGTCAGATGAAAAGTATTTTAGTACCGTATTCAAACTGCATTAAATAATACACCATAAGAA
This sequence comes from Trichonephila inaurata madagascariensis, assembly GCA_019973955.1. Lineage (NCBI taxonomy): Eukaryota > Metazoa > Arthropoda > Arachnida > Araneae > Nephilidae > Trichonephila > Trichonephila inaurata. Next base: position 165,931 of record BMAV01023161.1, on the reverse strand, counting down.
CTAAAAACCAAAGAAAGAAAGAAATATCAGTTCCCATACAGCGTACGGGCAAACTGCTTACAAGGATTATGATACTGTTTGGATGAGTTATCATACCCTATATTATATTATTATCAACAGGTTCCCGTTATTATCTACAGGTAGTTCTTTCACAGATGCGGCATTGAAAAGAGAATTTTAGGTTCATTTTCTTTAAGAGAATGTATTATTAAGTCTTTGAGAAACATTTTTTTTATTCTATTTCAAAACATGGAATTTTAATGTACTGAATGAAATTATGAAATCAAAAGGAAGGGAATAATAACCAACACAATATATTTGTTCCGAATTTAACTGTGTAGAACGCCATAGCTAATATTTTTTGACAAAATAATAAAGACTACGATATATATAAATACAGTAACAAATATTTAAAAATCTTATGTTCCACTACACTATAGAAGGCGCAAAACATACATAAAACACCGATCTTAGAACACATTACCACATCTTACAAAAGACAATTCCTATTAAGCACTGGCAATTTTACTAGAATTAAACTTGAGAAGAAAATAATTTTCATACAAAAGAACAAGAAGCTTCATCTGGTTGTTCTTAAATAATAAGAGAAGATAGTGTTAAATATATGATGTCACAACTGATAATGTCTTACTTTTATAAAAGATACACATTTTTCGTATATTCTTAAAACATTCATCTAGTAAATATTTGCTAATTTTAAAATTAGACAGACACATTTCCAATTATTAATGGTAAAAAAAGATTTCGGAAAATATTCGCATCTATTTTATTGTATGTCAAACACTCATTTTTTGGTTTTTCTTCAGGATCGATGTAAATTAATTTATTTACAATAGTTATAGCATATCAAATTTTTCAGTAGTTCTGTGGAGAACAGCGTTATTTTTTATTTTTCATTAAGTTAATTTTTAGTTTATAAGCTTTTGTGTGATAAAATAGATCTTAAGTTGAATAAAAAGGCTTTGTTCTAATATGAGAGAGAATATTACTTGGAAGATTACTTAGGTATACCTTATATTCGAGGTTTAATTCTTTTTTAATAACATTCTTTTAATTGATAAGAATGAGCGCATAATTTATTACTTCACTACTATGAAAATCAACATTAAAAGCTAAAACATTAAAATTTTTGAAATATAAATAAAGAACATTGAAATAATAAAGCAATAAATAAATATGTTTTGTTAAATGTTATCTTTATTTTAGAGGTTTTTCGTGAACTTAATAAAAAATATATCGTTTTTTTCCCTTCTTTTTTCAAAAATGTACAAAAATGTTCTATAATACAAAACTGAAAGCATACATTAAAATTATGCTTTGTGGGATAACTTTTGAGGAGTACCAAACATCATTTCATTGCAAAATTGAATGATACTCTAAAAGCATATTTTTAATATTATTTTTATCTTGAAGTAATGAGGCACTTTTAAAGTAGAATAGTTTGTCTTCCATATAATGAAAAAAATTGTATTTTCGTAATTTTTCCTTCATCTACTCTACTTTAATTATTTGGAGAAAAAAGTTAAATTTCCTTTTTTATAAAAAAAAAATTCTATTCTACTAAACATAATAAAATTTTCAAAAAACCATACAATGAATGTTATGTATGATTTCAATTTTTAATTAGAATATTACTGTACTCTGAATTAAAGACATTCGCGTGTTTAGTAAATAAAGTGTAATTAAGATAAAAAAAAAACCTGTTTAACGATATCTAAGTTACCTCATTAAAGTAATATACTCTTGTTAATAAACTTTTTCAAAGTTAATACATGGAAGAGAAAGAATCAAGCTCAAGAATATTTTTATTACAAGATCGTTAATGTTTTCCACACAGTTAAATACCTTGCATTTTTGTTTTACTATTATTATTTTGCAATGACGTATTCTAATTGTGAAAAAAATATTGAATTATTTTTACAAAAGAAATGATAAAACATTGAGTTACTTTTACAAAAGAGAAAGAAAGAAAGAAGTATAATGAATTATTATAGCAAAATGAAAAACAAAATAAAATAGTGAATTAATTTTTTGAGGATTTAAATTTAGTCTGGTTAAAATGATTGTGTTTATTTTTAATACGATACAAATCCTATAGAAACTCGAAAGTGCATATATGAGATAGATAACTTAAATGTAAAGAGTTAATAATTAAAATTATTATAAAAATAATGTTTTCCATTTTTGACACAATATTATAAAAAATTAGAAATTACAGCCATTATATTAAGTAAAGCTGCAGTACCTAAAATTTAATTATAATGAAACAACATTTATTATTTCTTAGTATTCTTCCTTTAAGAGTATTTTATGTGATTTCAAAAGGAATATATTCTTTTTATTTATTTTAAATGTGTGAATTCCGTAGCACTATTTCTAAATCATTTTTAAGAAAGATTAGGTGCTTAAGTATCAATT
>BMAV01023161.1:137804-157582 GCA_019973955.1 Trichonephila inaurata madagascariensis | reverse complement strand
TCTGAATGTTTAAAGATAAATGTACGCGTGCACTTATTTTTGTTAAAAATTTACCTTAAGATGATATTTACATTTTAAATTTCAGTAATACAAAATGTAAAATAAAATCAAAACTAATATAAATAATAATCTGCTTAAGTTAAAGCATTTAGATGCATTATGAATGACTATTGTTTTTGAATTTTTCTACTTGTTTCTAAAAAGTAAACCTAAATTATACACTGTCTACCAATAAGTAATTGGACACCTGAGATAAGAGATATGCAAAACTTATTCATATTCAATAAAGAGCAGAGCCTCCAGCTGAGGCAATTACAGTCTTAACACTTCGGGCATGTTTTCCATAAGTTTTCTCGGATAGTGGACATTAATGTTTATATCCTCTCGTCTTGGTAAGGACATGTAAGTTCATTTCTCCGATTTTGGACGGTTACTGCACCCCTTAATTCAGCTATCTAACTCACCCCAGAGGTTTACTGTAGGATTTAATTTCAGATTTCATAAAGTCCAGACCAGTCGGTTCACCCTATTGTCATCATATTAATCCCTGGTAGACCTGGCAACAAGACAAGTGGCGTTATCATCCTGCAAGTAACAATGATCCAACCCGTAAAATTGTTTCAGCGTAGGAAGCACATTGTTGTCTAGAAAAGTGTAGTAGGATTCGGCACATTGAGCTTACCCTACATTTGGAACAAGGTTTCCTGTAAATACCATGAGAAACACTCTCACACCATAATTCCATCTCTGCCAAATTTTAATGTAGGCACAATGCATTTCTGAAAAAAAAATTCTCCATATATACGACAAACCCATACTCTGCCATCCAACTGGTACATATTGAATCTTGATTCATCACTCCACAGAGAACCGTTTCCATTTATCTAAGGTCCAATTCTGAAATGTCTTGAACCATATCAACCGAGCCACGTGGCTGGATTTTGTTATGAAAGACTTGTGGGCGGCAGCATGACCATGAAAACCAAGTAAATGTGCTTCTTTGAGGATAGTATTTATCGGTACAACTGTCCTGGATGCTTGATTGAACTCCTGAAGTATATGGGTCATATCAATTTGGAGTGGTGTTTCTGAATTTCCTTGGGCAGAACTTGGGGGTCTCTGTCTCAAGTTTCATGGGTCTGCTATGTTGAAACACATTTCAACAATCCCCGCTCACCTTCCATTTTTTATTTACAAAAGTCACTGTCGATTTTGCAGTGTTTACTTCACTAGATATGTCCCTTAAGAATCGGCTATTTTTGTGATATCCGACATTTACGCCTTTCTCGAAGTCATACAGCTCTGATTTTCTTGGCATCTTGTATGTGATTTATACCAATGTTGCTTCTTACATAATATTTAACTACAGGAGGCGTGGTGCGTAGATCAGGACTGGGGATATCTTCATTTGCATGAGTGTCCAAAGGCTTGTTAGTGGATTGTGTACTTGCATTTGAACAATGACGAAAAATTATTTATTACAATAGCGTTTATTTATAACCTAAGCAATTGAACGGTGTTTCTACTTAAGTTAGAAATATGTTTTAGTTTGTTATTTTAATATTAATATATAAGTGAAAAAAATAGAACATTTTAAATAAATGTAATAAACTGAATTCTTCGTTCTTTCAATAATTACAAATTAAAAATAACTTTAAAAATAACAACATCTTTCTTTTTAAATAATAATAATTCTTTTTTTAATGAAGTAATTAAAAAAAACAACTTTAATATTTTTGCAAAAATTAAACTGAATTAAAATTTATTAAAATATAGAATTGTGACTTATAGAATATGAATTATTGCGTACAGATTTATAAAATATAAGTTACTGTAAACATTTATAAGATATAAATTATTGTACATACTTATAAAATATAAGTTATTATGCTTATTTTAAATTATTTTACACATTTATAAACCATGATTATTAATTTTTATAATAAATTATACAAATTGTTTTTTTTTCAATATTCGGCATCTAATTTTAATTTAAATACAATTTTTCGTCCTTTTAGTATTCTAAAATATATGTGTTTATCTTCAAATAATTTTTACTTTATTTTTGCTCATTAGCTTCGATAGCTGAGAAGTGAATTATTTATTCTTGGATATATCTCTAAATGTAAATCTGAAATGCTTATTCGAATTAAAATTTTATTAATATAAAGCTAGTTTCTTAACCTTGTGGAAAAATAATGTATTTAATATCTGATAATATAATTATGGATATTAATTTAAATATATTATATTTAATTTACGAAAGTTATTTCCAATATGAGTTTTCCTAAATAAAAAATATGCTATATAAAAATGCCATTTACGAGTTAAATATTTCCTTTCAATTGTAAGTGTCATACTGAAATTGTAAATGATCGAAAAGTGTTTCGATTTACGAATTTTTCTGAATATCCAGATTTTTAATTGAAAGATTGAATTCCATTTCTAAGTACCTATCCTTTCACAAAAAATACGTTTTAAATGTATTTTATTTGATCCGCTAAACTTAAGGTAAATTGAAAATAGTATTCTCATTTGCAAAATGCGGAGGTATTTGCTTTAAACAGTCGTCAGACAGAAAATTCCATGACCAAATACTATATCATTTTAGTACTTTGTATGCAACATTTTTCCGAATTTATTTGCGTCAGCATGCATTAAATTAGATAAATCACCTAAAGCTTTTAAGAGCATCCCCGAACTGAGTAGAACGTCGTTGTACTTTGAATGTAACAAAATACATATAATTTCATAAACATTTAATCTGACCAGGATCTGAAATTCTGTGCGCAGAGTAATTTCCCATATGATTGATTGCAAATAAATGTTTCGTTTTAAATGCAATAAATATATAGATGTTTTTTGTAAAAAGAACAAAAAGTATTTCTGTTTAGAAGCAATATTTTCATATTCTGGGACCAAATAAGAAAATCTGTCTCAAGGTTATATTTATCGTAATAAATGTCCATTATAATTTAAAGCATTTTTTATAATCCTTAGAAGGAGGACTGAATCATATAATGGATGTAGTCATAAATACAGTCAAACCTCCATTTTATAAAATTCTATTTTGTGTGAATTTTTCTATATTCAGAACTTTTTCTTGGAACCAAGAATAAAATACATTGAAAGATGAATATCTGTTTAACGAATTCTCTACGAAAGGGACTTGTTTTCAGGATTAGCGAATTCGTTAAGTAGAAGTCCGATTGTAATTCCATTTTAATGAATCAGTCACGCGAGATTTTTTAGATAAATTCTAAATTAACAATTTTTATGTTACATTAAATTAATTGATTAAAAAATGTTACACTAAATTAATTGATTAAAAAGAGTTTTTTCAACTTAAACAAGTATACATTTAGGAAAAGATATATGCTCAAATATCAAAAGTTGGTGTTCTAAGTGTCCCTTCTCAGAAGTTAAGTACAAGTACATCACTAAAAAGTGTAATGCAGAATTCTAGAGGCTTGCTTAAACTGTATTAATGAAAACATGTCACTGTATGACATAATATGAAATATGGCCATTTTGGAAATATCTGCATTCAGTGGAATTTGATGATATGCCCGTACTAATTCTAAAGCGTAAAAATGCCTTTTTTTAAATCTAACAATAAAATTTGCATAAAGCCTTGAATTTGTGCGGCGAAGAATAATCCTCGAATTAAAGTGATATTAATCTCCACGTGAACGCCATTGACCATTGCGTTTCTGATTTTCTATACAGCTTTTAGAAGATCAATGAATTCATGTTCGATCACATTGACAAACTTTTCCACATTTGCTTTCTGAAAAGGAGCTTCTCACCTTAGAAACAATAGGTGGACCCGTAGCTTCTACGAGTTGAACTACGTCATGTTTTGTTTGTTCGAAACCAGAAATCTGGTGAATAAAAACCGAACTTTTCTGCAGTACTTGATGAAAACAACATTATTGGAGTTAATTGTGATTCAAAAACTAGGATTATAATTTATAACAGACATTTGAGGAATCAGATCATATTATTAGAGATATTCGCTGCGTATAAAAGCTGTTTAGGATTTTCAGAGATGAATACGTTTGAAAAATGTCGATGCTTATGATAGGGTGAGAAATGAGAGAATTAAAAAAAAAATGATCATGGAATTCTCACTGAAAGACTGAGACAGATATTCATCATTCGGCAAAAGATATCTCATTGTGAAATTGTTACCCTCAGAGAACTGGATTTTACCTGTGATGCTTTTAGATTCGTTACAAGTGAACGAAATCACTCTTTGTATCAAAAAGAAATCAAAAGCCAGATAACTTGTGGGAATTAAAAAGATGATTAATGCTTTAAGTTATGATTCATCCAGTTTCTCGAATTTTGCATGTAACTACATGTATTTATGAGCAAAATCACCAAAATTATAGAGTTAAAACATGCAAAATCTGGAGGAATTGTGTAGCATCTTCTTGAGCTATCACGCCACAGTTTCTGCACAACAACGAACGGTGTAGATGTTAAAAGTGTAGCCTATTCTTAAATTACTTCTGCAGTACTTCCAATTCCTTGAGCCAGATGTTTGGATTTGATATACATATGGATAAATAAAAATATTAATTGATTTTATCTACCATCACAGCTAACTTTGCCAATGGTTCGCTGCTAGCAGTAAGAATTAATTACGTATTGCTGTGAAGTCATTTTAACTAGGGTAATTACAGAATAATATCGCTGAAACTTCAACTGAGAGATAAAAAACTCTATAGATTTGCTGAGATGGTTGAAAATCACAAATCTAAAGATTCCGCAGGCTATGTTTGATTCTAAAGCTTTCCAACCAAGTATAAACAGAAATTAGTTTTCATTTCAGCGCCTCGCGTATTCGTTGATTCAATGGAATAGACCAGGGGTAGCGAACCTTTACAGATCAATGTGTCATTTTTTCCAAAGAAGTGCCTAATGACGTATAGATGTGCCGTCATATTACTTTGACTTGGGATTATTGGAAAAATAATAAAAATAAGTACGAATAACACAAAACTCTATTTACTAGAAAAAATACTTTTTGCGCTGTATAGTTATAAATGTTTTAGTTATTCGTGTAATTCAAATTTAAGTAATATTAGTGTGACATCTGTTGTTGCAAATAAAATGACAAAACAAATTAGAATTGTAAGATGTTACTTTTTGAAGAATACATGCTCAATTTGAGTCATCTGCCAAGCGGTTTCTTAGCAACTAATTATTTTTGCTGTGGTTCGCTTTTTTAACAAGAGAGTTTGTGATTTGTTTCGAAATATACCATTTTACAGACGATGTTCTGCATACCACTATTCCAGAACATAAAGCACTTACCGCTTTGTCACCTTTATTAATAATGTCATGTTTCTCGGTCAACCAAATTTGAAATTCTCTGTTACACTTATTAACTTGTACTTTTTGTTCTGTTGCTGAACTCTAGCCGTGTTAAACAACAATTAAGAATAGTTAATATAACACAGGTAAACTTTAAAATACAGTTGTGTCAATGAAATTGACTGTGCTATGCGTAGGCAAACTTTACATCATTAGCATTTGTAGAGTCTACAACGTAACTAAACAAAGACAATAACAAACGAGTGTGCTCCCCGATCACTTTTCCCTTTATAGTGAACTTTGAAATTTAGAAAAATAAAATGTAAACCATTTTGATCCCTGACGTGCCTAATTATTGTGTGGCGTGCCATCAATGGCACGCGTGCCATTGGTTCACCATGCCTGGAATAGATCAACACGGTGTACAGATGTAATGTATTTATGTCGACAGTAGAAATGACTGAATACAATTAAGTTTATGCATTTTTGTTTGTTTTTTTAAATTAAAGTATCCGTCTACTCTAAACTTAGGATTTTTTAAAAAAATTGCAAATTTTTTTATGATTTTATTTTATAGGCTATTTTATTAGCTTTATAAAAATACCAAGTGTTTTATCTTCCATTCACTAGAACAAAAACTACAAGTGTTTTAGTAAAAGCAGATGCCATAACTTTACATAAGGTGTCAAACATTAAAATGCCTTTTACTCGAAAAGTTGTTTTTTTCTCGAAAAGTTCAAACGGGGACAGTGATTGCTCAAAAAGTTTTAGAAATAATTTTCTGAAGTTTTGTGTGTATGTTCTATATAACAATAGAAGTGGTTTGACTTTCAGATTTATCAATCACTGTTTTATTACAAAATTTACAGTTCTTTATGTGAATGTAATCACTTTTTTTAAAGCAATTTTATATAATAGCTAAGATAAAATGCTCCAGTTTTTGTAAAAATTAAAATATCTCTTATCCTGAAGATCACTTCAAAAACGAATAGCCAAGTAATACATAAAAATTGAAAAATTGGGAATTTGTTCATTTACTATTCGTACAGAACGGGCCCCGTTTATGTCATTTTTTTGTCAATTTTGACCCATTTTAATAGTAATAATTTATTTTTCTCTTCTTAATTTCAGCTTTTTTTCTTAAAATGTACCTAAATCAATATAAATATCTTTAAAAAAAACATCCATTTTTCCATTTTTTTTTTTTTAAAGTTATTGCTAGAAGTCGGATACCTTAAATTATACGTCAAACTGTAAAAATCAGAGAATAGGATTATAATGTCAAAATATGGATGTTTCATATAACTGCTTGTTAGCTGGGTAAATCGAACGTGCCAAAATCAGATGATTTTTACTATGTAGAGCCAACTCAAATTGTTACATAAATTTTTCTCAATAATCGAAAGAAATCACTAAACTGCTTTATTCAAATTGTCTAGACGTAATATAAGATGCATTTAAACTAGAATAAGGAAAATTGAAATTCAAAAATATAATCTTAAAAAAATGATAACATCACTATTAAGCATTAGCAAATTTTCTAGCATAATTGACTGACTAAAGTAAAAAACCGAAAACCGTTTTTTATAAGGGTTATCTGTGTGGAATGGATTTGAGTTCTACAATCTCCATTACAATTTTCTTAATAGTTAAAAGTATTCAAAAATAAGCAAAATAAAAGTGTTGAATAATAAGTAAAACTGTTTTACGTAATTTATTCTGATTTAAAAAATTATCGTTTGCAAGAAAAAGCATTAAATATTCGGGCTGTATTTCGCAAAAATGAGTAATACGAAATATATCATGAAGTACAATATATTTTAAATTTCAACTGTAATTTTATATCTCAGAGTCATCACAAAAACATTATTTCGTAGCTTCCTTTAACTATAACGAATATCATAATTTCCTATTGTGATGATGGGCAGATTTCATTGAATTTAAGCATAACATTTGCATTTATCTATACATATTTTTGTTTATTTTTTAGCAAATGTTTTTGGGATTTTTGTAAGAAAAGGTATGCATATTGAAGGTATATCAATGCAAAGTAAAAAGCATTACATTGCCGACATTTTTTAGGAAAAATAAAAAATTTGAATTAACACTCGTTTTCTCATTTATAAGTGTTTCATTATTATTTAAGAATAAAGTATATTTTCAAAATTTATTTAAATAAATTCAACATTTCTTGTGATTAATGTATAAAATAAACTGCTTACGGATTTACTTCAAGGTATATAATGACATTAAAGTATTTCACTTACATGTTTCTAATGTAGATGAATTGTTAAACGTGAGAATGTTTTATAAAAAATAAATCTACTGTTTTTATATCAGTATATTGACACACAATACATTTGACTTCAAAACTTTTAAAGTTTTCATAATTTTATTATTTTTTGACCATTTTTAATGAGTCTTCACTGCTATTAAAAAGTAATTACATAAAAATACCCAAAATTATTGAGAAATTTTAATAAAAAACTTAGTTTAGCCATCGAGGTCAATTGTAATATGTTCTACCATGCAACTCTTTAAATCGGTTTAAAATGTGAGTGAATAGTCAAATGGGAGAAATAGATGTCTTTTATGTATATATCAGCAGAAGACAGACTATTAAATTATTAATATAATTTAAATGCTTTAAATCAGTTTATTTCTGAACATTTGCGTTCTTTTTATATTTTCCTGAATTCGTATTTTCTTCATTTTTGAATATAGTTGTGGCGCCATCACTATCCTTTATTACTTATAAGTAGCGCCACCACATTGTAAACAGACTCCACTATTTTTTATCTTTAATTGTTTTCATATATGTTGCTCGTGCTGTGTAAGTTACCACTATTTTAATTTACTGTTTGGTATATATATTTATGTTGATTCAGTAAATCAGATCATGCACCCAAGCCATGGCTATGAAAAAGGAGGAAATGGTAAGTGAGCTTAAAACCCTCCCCCCATGCACTAGAACTGATTGCAATGAGCATAAAATTCCCACTACCTTGGTAGTTGAAGAAATTAATTCTAACGATCCCATTTCGGATGAAAAAACCGAGTGTAAAGTTAAAAAGAAAAAGTTATGTAAAAAGCGCAAAAATAAAAGCAAGGAATCCACGGAAGAGTTTATCTTTCCTAAACAGACGGCCAGGCCCGTTTCCCCAGTCACTAACCAGGATCCCATAGAAACGAGAAATAATTTCTCGGACTTAGAACAGGATGTTAAACATCCACTCCCGACTAACAATAATGTAACTTCTGATGTAGTTACTCCCTCGATTAAACTTCCCCCACCTGTCATGCTTAAAATCAAAAAGAATTTCCGCGATCAAATTAAATTAATTTTCGAAAAATTCCCAAAAATTCGCAATAGAACTGCCGGTGATGTAATTAAAAATTTCACAAATGATTTTGAAGAATATCGAACTCTTATCCACTTCTTGAAAGCGGATAAAGAATTCGAATTCTATGTAATTAACCGTAAACCTGACAAACCGATAAAAGCTGTAATAAAAGGTCTCCCGAGTTTCTCTAAAATCGAAGATATCACAAACGATTTAGTAGAAGAAGGTTTTGTAATTGAAAGCTGTACGCAGCTTATCTCGAAAAGAACAAAAAAACCCCTTCCATATTTTCTAATACTTCTCCCGAGAAACGCCAATAATAGCAAAATATTTGATTTAACAAAATTAGGTTACTTACAAGTGAAAGTTGATGGTTACCTCGTAAGAGGAATAACCCAATGTTTCAACTGTAATAACTTTTTTCATACTGCCGCGAACTGCCACATGCAACCCAGATGTTTAAAATGCGGTAAAGCGCACGCTACGAGAAACTGCCAAATCAAAGAAAGACAGGAAAACCCCTTTTGTATTAACTGCGAGGGCTACGGTCATTCGGCATGTTATACAAAATGTCCCAAATTCCCACAACCAAAGAAAGGTGCCCCCTTCGTTGATCCAATGAAAAAGAAAAATTTCGCCAGTAAATGGATTAAAGAAGGAATTTCTTTCGCTAACATTGTTAGTGGAGAAATCCCCAGTCAAACCCCTACTAAAAATGAAAATAAAAATGATAACAGAAAAGAAGATTCCCCCCGTGGATTCCTTAGCCAAGAAAATGATACCTCTGACTTAATACAAGTTCTGGAACTTTTTAATGTCATTTCAAACCTAGTAAAGAAAAATCCTAAAATTCTCGATCTTCTCTCTAAATTTAAAAATGCAAGTTCGGACGAAGAAAAAACCTGCCTACTAGCAGAAGCTCTCATGGATAAAGTTTAATCTCATATTATTTTAACCTTTAAATTCCCTCCTAATTATTTTCTCTTTATAATAGTTGTCTTTAAAATAATAAACTAAAATTAGAATAATTCTTCGAAGTCAAAGCTAGTGCAGTTTAAAAGCTCACTTCCAACTTCCAATCAAAGCCCACCTCCACAGCACCACTCTCATTGGTTCTCCACTCCTGAAGTCACGCCCTCCTCTCCCAACCAAAGCTGCAACACCATGAACATTGAATAACCAGATAGAGGGTTGAAGACTGCTGACGCAGTCAAGGTACCTCTTCACAAAATCATCCGTCAATCATCCGTCAAATCAGATCATGCTTGTCCGACTTGGCTGCGTTCTTTGGCTATGTGGATTAGCTTTCCCCACATAGGGATTCTTAACAACATGAACATTTGTAATTTCAAACTAATTTCTATTCATTCACTCTCTGAAGTCCATCTGAGGCAAATAAAAATGTATTGATCTACTTAGAGAATACATTTGAATTCACAATTCCACCCAAGTACAAAATAATTAATGCAGCAAATCTCATTATGTGGGGTGCGACACTCCTAGGGGGGCATAATAGCCGTACGTGGGGTGGGGGTATGAGCATATCCAAAAATCGAACAAAAAAAGGTTAATTAAAAAAATTATTATTTTACTGAAAGAAATCAAAACAAAATACATTATGACATAATAAAAACTATATATTTACACTGATATAAAAAGACTTATAAATGTATCAGTACTGCATAATGTATTTCCTAATTAACTTTTTAGTACAACTCTAATATTACTGAATACACTTAATAATTACTAGGGATTTTCATGAGATCCTTTTTTTCAGAGCAGAGTTTTTCAAAGGAAGGCTTAATATTAGAAACTGACAAAATCTAATTTAATTTTCTGTTTATATCTGAGATCTATATGAATGTTTGAGAAAATAAATAAGTAGCATAATACTAATTCGTATGGAATAAGTAACGCAATGCTTATTCTATTAGAAGTAACTTGCTTAAATTATATCTATTACTTAAAAGTATATATTAATAACTTACTTAAGATACCTAATACTTAAAAGTATATATATATATATATATAACTTATTCTTAAAATATCTATTACTTAAACGTACATATATATATATGTATGTATATATAATTTAATTAAAATATCTATTAACTAAAAGTATATATATATATAACTTACGTATAAGATATCTCTAATGCTTAAAAATAAATTACTTAAAATGTATATTACTTAAAAGTAACTGATTTAAAATATCTATGACTTATAAGTAACGTATACAAAATTTAATGCGGGTCAGCACAATTTATATGGTTTATAATTAATGTCTTATTGTATCTTTATCGTCCAACAATTTTACTATTGAATTTAATACATTTTTATTGTATTTGGGGGCGATGGAAATAACGGCTGAAAATTGGGTCGCAATTATTGAAAGTTTGAGAAGTACTGAGAATTTGAAAAAAGACAAAAAAAGCAGTTTTACTGAGAAATTTACAGTTACTTGCACAAACCATTATTAACCTGAAAAGACTACAGTTCTACTCTGGATTTTAGGAGGAATATTTACTTCAAAAAACAAACTTCAGCCCTTTAATATTCATATATAAAATAATGGGCTCCTGCAGGCTACAGGGAAAGAAAAAAATATGGATTACTCATGACGGCATCGTTTGACTCGAAATATTTGTTAAAAAAAATATTCAGAAGAAACCGCGAGACATCCCAGTTCAACGTCTCATCGAAGGAAAATTTTTGCTTGTATTTTTACATCCTTGAACGTGATGCGAGTTCCAGATTATTCAGCTCGGAATTTGAGTCGTCTCGTAATCTATACAAACGAAGGATTTGTACTTTTCCCCCTTTGTATTTCTCCCTATTTTTCATATATTCGAGCACAATATTAACAGGAACTTGTTCTTCAATTCCCACTTTTAGCCCACTCTATATATTTATTTATTTATATTCGTGGAATTTTCAATCGTCACTAAAATACATTTTAATGCGCTCAATTGAGCTGAAATTTTATGTACATGATTATTTTGGATGGCAATATAGTAATTTAATTATAATTAATTAAAATTAATTGATTAAAACTAATTATTCAAAGAATTACAAAAACAGCCACGTTGGCATCATTTTTGGAAACTTAGGAACACTTTTGGCGACTTGTATCAATACATGAAAAGGTTTTTTTTTCTCACATTTTAAAGTGTTTGTTTGAGCTGCAATTTTCTATACACTATTTTTCGGATAAAAATACGATAATTTAATTATAATTAAATAAAATTAATTGGTTGAAACTAATTATTTCAAGAATTACAGTAAAGCCACGTTGGTTTCATTTTTAGCGACTTGGGTCAAAATTTTAATTTTTTTTTTCTCAAGTTTTAAAGCATTCAGTTGAACTGAAATTTTATATACACAATTGTTTAGGATGTCAATACGATACTTAATGATAATTAATAAAAATTAATTACCACCTAATGTTGTAATTCTGTCATATGTATATACATATTTATATGAAATTGTAAATATATAATGAAAAGTGCTAAAATAAAATTCTTTGTTGATCTAAGTAGGAATTGATTAATTTTTTTTATATTACTTGCTTCGCTTGATTATAATTTATGTCACATCATATGGAGGAATAATTGATGTACAATTCATGTTTGTATTCGTGTGTACCAAGATAAATTATTTATTTAATTGTTTTTCAAAAACCTTTGCTGTATGTTCTCATTAAGAATGTTAAAATGATGCACTAAATTCAAAAGTAGATTAGTATTGAACAGTCATAAACTGATATTTACGTTTCAAAAAATATTATAAGATATATATCTGATTTAAAAATTCAATAAAATTGTATAAGTTTTTTGTAATGTTTTATATGTTTTGTATTGGGTGGGCACATTCATTCAGGATTTGTCATTAAGTGTTTAATTCCATGATAATTTATGTAGTATAAATACATCGACAAACATAGTTATAACGATCAAGAGCAAGTTTCATTTCGTAAGATAATTAAGATTAACATGCTGATCTTTTCCACAACACGCTCGAGCACAGTTATGCCAATACAAAATGATTTATTTGGTACATACTATCATCCAATAGAGCAAGCGTTTTGTCTTCGTCAGTAACAGCTGTCGAACTTTGAAGTTTCAATGCACAAATAATTCTTTCAGAAATGCAAGTGTGAATAGCCCCCATATTTCTAATTTCGAAGCTTCAAACTGTGTTTCACTGTGAACCATACTCTGGCATATAAATAAATTTGAATAAATTCCTCTTAAAGAGTTTCAGAAAAAAAAATTAAATTACTCACCATTAAAAATATACAACTGTTATAACTGAAGCAACTTCCGTATCTCGCTTCTCATCTAGATGTTAGGTTATTTCAATACATTAATACAATTTTTTTTTGTTAAAACTATTTTTCCTGGCATTAAAGTTTTCATGCTTTAATTTCTATACTTTAGTTCTAAAGAGACACTCAAATATTTATTTAAAAATATATATTATTTATTGAATATGTTAATTCAGACTACAGTAAGAAAAATAAGAAATTGTTAAACTAACCAATTATTAAAAATTGATAAATTACTAATGTGCGTGCGATATATATATATATATATTAAAATTAAAACTAGTTTTACCCTTTTACATGGCTATGTGAAAGGAAACTTCGTGTGTGAGATATATATATATATATATATATTAAAATTAAAACTAGTTTTACCCTTTTACATGGCTATGTGAAAGGAAACTTCCATCGTAAGGCAATCGCACACATACTGTTGCGTGTTCAGTGTCATGCGTGGTTAAAGGTAAATGTGTTCTTATTTTAGTTAACTGAAACTATTTTGTACTCAAACTGGAAAAATCGTTTAATCAGTAAAACATTATAAAATTTTCACGTTTTACATGTGCTAGTGCACTTTTGTGCTTAACAACATACAAATCCCATTATTTGCATAAATTTATTAAAATACCTAGAAAAGGTCATGTCTATATTTTTAACGTTTTCTTACTTAATTTACTCTGTACTTATAGAAAGTTTTATATAAGAAAAAATCAAATTAAAGAATTAGAACTGTTATCACATTAAACCAAATTAATTTAAACTTTATATTTTTGTCTAAATAATCTTAAAATAACTTCCCCCCCCCCTAAATATATTATTTGTGCATACTGTTTTATTTTCTTTTATGCACTTGCAAGCAGGATAAACATGATGACAGCTTATGTGACTTTTCCGAGTCTTTCCTGTAAACGAGCAATTAACGGAAATTCCTTGTTTAAGAATTTTGGTGAAGAGTTTCTGAATAATAAAGAGTTAATGGCTTATGAAGTTAAAGTAATGTTGGATTCAGAGCTTTGGAATTACTTCTAAGTTATTAATGATTAGACTCCTGATATATGTAGATGTATACATAGTGTATTTATTGGACAATTATTATAATTGGATTATGTTTTAAATAACACATTGCCATAGCTTTTGTAATGTTTTTATGATACTCTGCTTTTGAGAAATATTGACTTAGTCCACAACAAAAAAGAAATTTGGTGAAAAATTATTTAAATAAAAGTTTTAAAAATACAGTTATATCATCGCAGTGAAAATTGATATAGCATGTGTAACCATCAAAGACAAATCGGTAAAATAATGAGAAAAGGCAGACAATGCATTAAAACTTTCATATGAGTTGACCCTGTATAGCAACTGTTGTGAAATTCTTTAACCAATTTCTTAAAACTTGTAGCAATGAGCTCTTTAATTGGCGTAATATTGTATCGAAGGAAAACACATCAACAAAAATAATGGTGACATAATGGCTCGGTCCGAACTTAAATACGCAATAAAAATAGCATGTATCAGAGATATAGCAATATTTATCTTGTTTATTAGATACTGGAATAAATAAATAATTATTATACAATGAATCGTAAATAATAAAAAAGTAATTAATGTTGAGAGATACACATTTTAAAAATTACTTTTTTCACTTGCCATTAGAATGAAAATATAAAGACAGTGCTTTTCTCGATTGTGCTAATTTGCTTTATTAGTTGAGATTTTAATTCAAGAAGTATAACGTGTAAGTAAAAATACATTTAAATTTTAGTACATCAGAATGAAATAGAATGATATAGATATCTCCCATTTTGTAATTTTGATATAGCTTTGATAAATTAAGGTGGAATTTAAGGCTTATGAAAGGTATTCGGAAAGCATAAAACATGTTATGTGTGATTAGTAATTTTTATAAAATAGCATGCACTGTAAAACTTATTCTAAGCATTTAAAGAAACGTTAAAGTTTAGTTTTTTTAAGAAAAAAAACACCAGATCATAAAATGAATTAACAATAATTATTACTTCTCTCCCAAAAATGAATATTTAAGAGTATGAATTGTTCATTTTTTCCGGAAGTAAATTTAAAATATAGCAAATGTAGTAACACTCCAATTATTTCCAATGTTCAAACACATGTAGGTACATCTAAAATGAAAAGACGCGAATCCATACGCGAATGTGGTTTTTATGTATAAAAGAAACTATCAATTTAAATGATCATTTGAAATCATGCATTGATATTACTGATTTGGAAAACAGAATACGTCAAATAATGACTTATAAAAGGTGTGGAATTTTAGAAAACACATAATAAGGAACATTACTTCTCATTCTTGTCTTCCATGTACAAAAGCAAGTTTCTTTTCCAAAGGCACAAAAAAGAGTATAAAATGAGAAGGAAAGAACGAAAAATGAGAGTCATTTGAATGCCAGACATATTATGTTCTCTTTTCTTGAGAAATATGCCACACATATTACTCTCCTTTGAATTTTTACGCTTGCCAGCCTTACCTTTATACACTCAAAAGGTTGGTGCCTCAGGGCTTATGATGCAGTATCCGAAACTCATTTTTTCAAGAGAGACATTTATTGTGAAGTTTCAATCTCGATTTGCTTTCCTTTTATAAAGGAAAAAGGAAGAACTTGCAGTGAGAGAAGGAAAAAAAATGAAAAGTATATTTTTGGAATATTTCTCTTTAGAAACACCCCTGAGATTCCCGTGTTAGTAATCAAATTGTTTTTGAAATATGTTATATTCCTTCTGTAAAGATTAGGAAGTATGCGCTAAATTAGACATATTTTTACATCTTTAGTTTCAAATTTACTGCATACAGATATCAATGCATTTTATGAAATACAAGCATTATTTCAATTTATAATTTTGTAGCTCTTATATTCAGTTTCCGAATGTTTGAGAAATATGTTCATACAATGAAATTAGAAGAATACTCTTCTCTAATTGTTAAATATAAACACTATTATAATTTTAAGGCTGTTTAATTTTCACAGGAAAAAAAGTAAGGATAAAATTAATGTTTTTTGTTATTACATCAAAGGAATTAATTTATGCTTTTATAAATAAAATTGTTACTTTATAAGTTTTATCAGGACATTATAATTGTGTTGTTATCATATATTACACTAAAAATGTTTATATCTAGGTAAAATCAAATTTAATTTAAATGTGTGAGATATCTCAAAGAGCAAATAAAACCAGCATAATTTGAGAAACATGATTTGAGATACCTCAATGTTTTTGAATACTTTCCTTGGCAGAATGATTTCGATTCTATAAAGAATTAATGTTGACAACAACTAAAAATTTCTAAATTATGAATTTCACAGTTTCGTAAACATAATTGCTTTTATTGTTACATATATATGAATTGTTCAATTAAAATCTTTTAATAAGTAATTATTTCTTACATTGAAGAGTAAAATTTAATAATCCTTCTTTAAATGCAATCTTAATAACATTTCGATATAAACCGGTACACTTTTTTCTCATGTTTTAATTGGCTTGAATAATCTGCAATGAATTGAAGTGTAAATTTTTAATGATCCGTCGCTTATATCAAAGTTACAAATCATTAAAATTCCTACGATTCAATAATATCTAATGTTAAATACATTTTTAATAAATTCACTTTCACGATAAGTTTTACTTCGATGATTTAAAGTGATTTTTTTTAAATTTCTGCTTTTTAATTAAAAGATATTAGTTTAGCGGATGAAAAAAGCATTTTACTTAAGTAGTTAAGATGAAGATCTAAGATATTTTAATTTTTTCAATACTGTATTTTTACTGCATATCCAGCTGTGTCAAACGTTCTTATGTAATTCTTTCTTATAAAAAAAAAGGGGGGGGGCATCTTAAATGATATCTTAAAGTAAGTACTGATATCTTACAGTACATGGTTTTCATTTAAGTAATACTTGTGAAGCCTTATTTAATTTAATCTACATTTTTGCTCAAGTGGAAAAAATTTAATGAAAAGCTTCTCTCAAGACTTTCTTTGTTGTATTTAGTTGGTGAAAGCTTAACAACTTTGAGACTTGAATAAAGAAAGTAAATTTGAAAACATTTTAAATTAGTATTAAAAAGAAATATAATATCAATGTTTGTGTTCTTTTTTCAAGTTTCTGCAAAGAAAAAAGTTCTTAAGACTAATTTAATCTTCAGTAGGGAAAACTTATGTATTACGTTTTTCCATGAGCATTTGTACTTTAAATTAAAATAAGATGTAAAAATTGAAAATGAAAAAAAATAATAATAATAAACTTTCAAAATAAATAAGTACAATTAGATTGTAATCCATCCATGAAGTTTAGAAAATGTCAATGTTTCGCAATGAAAAAATATAAAATTGGAGTAACTAGAAATAAACCTCTTTATTGTTGACTTAATCCACCTGATCTATCAACAGGCTAAACCAAGACCATGAGCCCAAGAATCTTCCGAAAATCATATACAGGCCTGAAATGAGTTACATTTGGTATACATCAAATAGACCTTTTGTCCATCAACAAAGGAGATGCCCTTTATGTGTCAACTTGCTAGTGCGAAGATTGTGAACTGAACGACTCTCTATCCCCCTTGATGTTAAGGTTACCACATGGTTTGCCTATTATAAAAGGAATGAGTCGGAGGAATGTCCTGTAGTTGTTGGTTTCAGATCTTTACGTTGGAGCAGATCTCAGAGAATGTCAGGATGTTATTTGACACTGGAACCCCAGTGGCGCCTTCCTTGACAAAAAGTACATATTGGACATTGCCATGTCCAATGTGGGATGGGATTCATAACAAATTGATCTCGTGCTGCTTTAAAAGTACTTTAAAAGTACTGAGAATCGGAACAGCATCACCAACTAGAGTCCAGTTAAAAAAGTGCTGAATGACACCCCGCCTATCAAAATATTCATATATCAGCGGAAGATATTGCAGTTTTAATGGTGTTATATAAGTTTCATATCAATGGCAATTAACTCAGATCTAAAGACAAAAAAGACATCTGGATCCCTAAATCTGATTTTTTGTGAGAAATTCGGGGCATTTACAAGGATGTCTCTACCACAAAAGTTATGTTCATTTTTCCTGCCTTTGGTATAAATTTGAATATGAAACTTCTTGAATTTGAATGATTATCTCTAGAGAAAGATGATGGCAGTAATCAGACAAATATGCTTTTTTTATGAGTCCAAAATTCATATTTAAAATGACACCAGGAAAGTCCTCTAAAGGGTTAAATGTTGGCCATCAGCGCTCTGATGCCACAGGTTCATCAAGTGGATTCGAAAGAAGAAGCTATCTCTTTTTAATTTCTATTTATTTGTCCAAGACACTCCGGACGTGGGTTTAAAATCCCCGTAAAAATGTAAGGCTTGCTGAAGTAATTCGCAAATATCATGCTTTTTCTCAGTTTTAAAGGAAGGACATCACTTTCATTTGAAACTAGTTTGGTGGAGCTTCTAGCCGAGCAGCACAGCGATAAAATATAATGATGTATTACACTAAATTTTAAATAAAAATAAGCGGAAAAAAAAACAGAAAGTCAGTAAAATGAAGAAAATATGATGTGAAAAAAATGAGTATCCGAAGACATGAATAAAATTCGCTTAAAGAAAATACATGTAATCCTATGGTATTTAATATGCTAATGATATGAATTATTAAGAAAGATATGAAAGAAAATAATAAATATAAATGGTGTTTATTGTGCCGTAAAATGCTGTGCACCAAGAAATAATTGTGGGATCGTAACAAAACTTAGCATGAAGGTACAAGCCTGGCAGATATGCAAAATATTTGAAATGCAGTGTGATTGCACATTGCGTAATGCCACTATTGGGCGTTGAACTACTTCTCCTTGGAGTATAAAACAGCTAAGCAGAGCTTGTTCGAATGCACTAATTTTTTTGTAAAAGAAACGCTGAGGTAGACATACTGTAACGCCAACATTGAAGACAATATTAACAGCTGTTAGAGTTCGAGAGAGGAAGGATCATCGGGATGATGAAAACTGGGTGGTTAGCTCGGCGAGTAGCTCAGAGACTCAGATTACACAGCGACCAAGTTCTGGTTACCCTAGGCAGACCAGTCATCGAGAAGACCATCAGATCATACAGCATGCAAATGTAGAGCCAACTGTTTCATTGGCCGCTGTCCAGACACAAGCAGCACTTTCACTACTGGCCCATGTGTCTTCCCGTACCAACGCAAGGCATCTTACTGGAAAACCTTTAATATGACGGCACCCATTACTGCCAATGTACTGCCAATGACACCCACCCACCGATGCATCCGTTTTGAGTGGTGGCGTTCACTACGGGATTGGACTGCAACGAAATAAAAACATGTCGTCTTCAGCGACGAATCAAGATTCAATATTGAGCAGTAAAGACAATCGTGTTCGTGTGAAGAGGCCCTGTGGTGAATATCTCAATCCTGCCTTCACTTTACAGCGAAGCATTGCTACTACAGCTGGTTTGATGTTATGGAGTACCATAGCTTACGATACATGGTTACCCGTAATGTTGATCCTTGGCTACAGTCCAGATGTACGTCCATGACAACCTTTCAGCCACATGTGCTCCACTCATGACAGGGCTATCTGGGCCAGTTTTCAACAGAACACTGCTCTCCCACACTCATCAAGTATGTCACATGACTTCCTGCGCCACATTATCAACCTTTCCTGGCCTGCTTAATCTCCAGATATTTCTCGAATCGGAGTTTCTGTGATCATTTGGGATGACAAAGCGGATAGCCTACGAGTTTGGTTGAATTAGAGG
>BMAV01023161.1:123790-137704 GCA_019973955.1 Trichonephila inaurata madagascariensis | reverse complement strand
GCGCGGTTGAAGGGGTACAACAGAATACTTAAACTTCAGTCCATTTGTACTTTTTTCTGCGATGAATGATCCTTTTTCTTCGATTTTCTAATCACTTACTTATATCAAAGTATTACTTACACATGTAGAATTTCGTTTCATTTCGATGACTTTTTCTTGGTGTGCAATTTCTTATGACAGTGAGTGTATATGAATATTTTAGAAAGATATCTGTAAAAAGCAGTCAATAAAAGTCCGAATGAGACAAATGAAAACTATTTCAGCTTCCCTGTGATAAAATCTGAGTATGTGTATTTGTGTATAGGCAAAAAAAAAAAAATCATGCTGAATCAAGTATTTATTGTATCATTATTTTAATTAACGGAGTTGATGAAATCAGATTTTTAAGTTTTATTTTTAACATAAAAACTGACATTTTGGTCTCATATTTCACAACTTCGTAAAAACTGGGAAAGTCACTAAAAAATTATATGTGTTATTACATTCATCTTAGGTTTTATGCTTGTATTAGAAAGATTAGATTATATGTGAGTACGGTGTATGGTTCCGTTTTAAAATCTATTTTGAGCAGCTTAGATACCATACATCACAATGCAATATGTGAGGGATCAGTCCGTCCATTTTAAGACTTATTGCAATAATTTTTGCCTCTCCTACTTTTTTCAGAAAATATTCTTCAACTATTATTTTATCATTCAACCATAAAAGTTTGTTTTTAGAAAGACTGTATCTCGACATAAAAGCTTCCATTTTATTATTTAATTTTTAAGGATTAACCCAAAAGGGGTTGGAAATTTTGAATATTTATACATTGAAAATAACTGAAGATATTTCACTTTATTACTACCGTACTTTCAATTTAAAAAATATTTTTGAAAAGTTTACCAGAGATGACACAGCTCATACTATTTACAAATAACTTTTTAATGATGTTATTTACGTTTTCTACTCATTTGTTCATATTTACATTCACAAGTAAGTCACTTGAAGCCTCTCAGCTTCATCTTATAAAGTCTTTTTTTGCCACTGAGATGTATGCCATTAGATATAGTTAGAAGATGTCTGTGGGAGAAAAGAAAAGGAAACGTTTCTTGTCATCACAAACTAGTATGTTATCCTGGGTTCCTTATATCATTCCAATTGTTCATCTAATATGTTGATCATTGAAACTTTCAACTGAGTAAGTACCTTAAAATATCAAAATATGCAACATACTTTTTTTGGATTTCTTCTCATGATGACATTAAGAGAAAGGGGAAAAAAACCGCATCTCATATTATATCTCCTTTTATTAAATTAAAATACATTTTAAAGCATCAATACACAACCAATGAATAGATCAATGGAACATCTTCATATTAACAACACCTAAGTAATATAACCCATAAGTTTCTCACTGGGAAAAGTTACCATTTAACCTTTTATCTACCACATTATGATTTACTGCAGTTTTTTTTCATGCAATATTTTTTTTGGATCACTACGTTGAAAATTAAAGAACATACATAAACAAAACACTCAACTCTGGGAAATTTAATCCGTTAGAGCTAAATAATTAATTAAAGACATTCCACTGAAAAATTAATTATATACACTGTTCACTTAAAACAAAGAGTTTCTAGGTCCTTATTAACATACAAAAAAAATAAATAAGACACTTAGAACTTGACATTAACTATTTTAGTGACAAAAATGATAATCTTTGCAATCCGCTGAAAACGCAATTCCTGCTGTAAAACAATTCACCTTCCCCGCTAAGGAACTCATCATAGAACCCGTGCTGCCATATAACTTGGAAGAGTGGATTTCAAAGAATATTCCTGCAAAGTATTGTAAGAATATTCCTAAATTTGGTTATTCTATTACTACGTATTATTACGTATATAATGACACAACTTCTTAGACTTTTTAAAATATATTTTTTTTCCCCAAATGAAGTAATTTTTTTGTTAATATTTACTAATAACTTGTAATATGACTAAATATAAAAAAATATTAAAATTTAATGTTAACAAATTTTTTACACACTAATTTTTTCACATTGCAGTCATTTGAACTGCTTTTGTGCAATATACTAAATTTCAGTCTTTCTAGTGTTAACAATTTAAAAAAAATAACTCCCGTAGGAAAATAAATTTGAAACGGACTGTCGGAAAAGAAAAAAAAAATGAATAGAATATAAACCTATTTGTTTATTTTATTTGCAGAGACGTATCTCTGCATTCAGAAATTGTTTTTCAAAAATGTGCTATAAAAATATTCATTCCGTACATGTAATCAATCACATTCCCTTCAGCACATCCAGATTTTGGTAAAAAGTTGAAATTTTCGTTTAAATAGCGTAAAAGGAATATTGTTTAAAATGAAACCATGGACTCTTCATACACAACAAAACGGAACAAAATAAATTAAATTTGCATGAAATTCAAGTCTCGCTCACTCATCTCGTGTATCCCTTTCCCGGATAAATCTTTGACGTTTCGATGGTCAGTTTATCTTCCTTGGTGAAACCCACATCGAAACCAAAACCGGAAAAAAGAGCATAAGCCATGTGTCTCCAGGAAGGATGGGGAATTCAAAAATTGATTTCTATCTGCTCTTTTGGGATTGGAGAAGTGTCAGGTATCTTCCTGCTAGGTAAGATCAGGGTTCAATTTATAAAGGAAGATTTGGATTTCGTGAAGGAAGGAAAAAATATTGAAACATTTACTTTGATACCGGAGAGGTACGGGAAATCGTAAACTTTTATTGAATTAAGGGGAATTTTAATGTAAATATAAGTGATGTTAAGAAAATTGAGAATAGAATATTTGAAAAATATTTTTCTTTATGCTTAAAATATATATATAAAAAAAAGAAACAAATTATTTTCTTAGGGTGCAAAGGGGTCGTGACAATGCGAGTAAAGAAACCATATTTAAATATTGTGTCTTACTTCATACGAGTTTTATAAATTTGGATTTTTTTATATTCATAATGATAAGCCTTTTAAACTTAAGGCGATCTATTATAGTTGGTTAAAATTAAAATTTTCATTTTGTTTGTATAATATACTCGCACTTTTTCAATGAAGCCGCAATGGTAATAATAATAAAAAAATACAGAAAAAATAAAAAATCACAAATAAAAAATCACAGAATGTGTATAGTTTTAAATCTGGACTTAAAACAAAAACTATATTGAAGATTTAGAAGATACTAGTTTCTGATATCGTTTACTACAAAGATTTTTTAACAAAAAAACCCCCTTTTTTTAGGCTAATTTATTTCAAAGTCTGAATTTTCAAACCACATGAAATGGGAATTTGAAAAATGGGATATAAGTTAATTTATAGATATATGTAATGTTTCCATTCATTCAAAGTGTTCATTCTATGGAATTGAATTACTCATTTAAAAGGCCTATGTTCTTGAATTTAGAAAAAAAAAATATTTTTCTTGCTTTAATTTGTAGCAAATTAAAAGGCGTTGCTTTTAATGCTTTTTAAAATTTAAAAATATATTAATAAATCTATAAAAATATTAACATACGGTTAAAACAAAATTGGGAATTTTAGTTCTCTTAAGGAATATATTTATGCAGCAATTTGCATTAAGAATATGACAGTTCATATGCTTCCTTAAAATTATTATTAATTTTTAAATAAATATATTTTATAGTAGATATAAAGTAAAATAATGAGCATAATATCGCAGTGCATATTTTTCAATTTTATAAATGTTAAACTGTACATATTTTATTTTTTATTTTTATTCTTTGTAAATATATATTAGTTTTGTATTTTACCATGATGTTTAATTATATTTTTTGCTTTAAACAATACTTAAAGTTTACTACCAACTATAAGATTTCAAATTGGATTTAGTTTCTTGCTAAATAGATTTAGTTCATTTTAGTTGAGTAAAAACCATTTTTTCATTTGTAATTAAACTAAATTTGCTATTTTTTTAAATTTCCCTGAAAAAAAAATGAATCATATAACATAAAACTAAAAAGCAATGACTTCTGAAAAGAAATTTCAATTCTGGCATTTAGCTACTCTTTAACCTTTACAGTCTGGCGTAGGTTATAACCATTTTTAACGCCACATCATTGCACAAAAGAACACTTTAAGTTATCCATTTCTTTTGCTAAAAACAAGTAAAGAAATATCCTAGAAAAGAGCTAAAAACACAAATGTAGAAACAAAGCTAAATACATTATGTACAATTTCTGTTACTTACAGAGAAAAGGATTCCGTCCTATGTAATGAGGACGCACGAATCTAAATATTTTCGCTTTAAACAAAGCAAATGATTTTACATATTATTCACCTAATGTTCCTGTCTTTATTCATTCTTATTCTAAACCACACGACTCACTTAAAGAACTTTACATTGTATTTTCTGTAGTCATGCCCTTTCGTTCAATACCGAATGTAGCACCTCTTTTTTTATTTGTGTTATTTTCTGTTTGTTTTCCTCAAAGAAGATCTTGTAATTAGCCACAAGAGCTACTATTGTTAACACGTTGGTGCAGAAACAAAAAGAAAATAATGCAACCGACAACAATTACTACTTAACGTGAAAGAAAAAGAGAAAGAAATTGGATAGGTTATTCTTGTGCCTATTTAGAAGGTTGTGTTCCAAGGCCGTCCACCCAGTCTGGCCTTTGGATCAATTAGCGGTTCCTAAGTTGTTTTTTATTTACGTTTTAACATTAGATACAAAAAAAACTCGCAATTATTTTATCAATTAACATAAATAGTACTTTTTAGCAAACAAATTACAAAAGAGTAAAAATAAAAATATTTTGTTTATGCCTTGTTCATTTTTAACAGCATTGTACCCTGTTTATGAAAAAGAAAATTTCTTTCACCCTCGCTCTCTTATTAGTTCTAAAATAAACCTTACAGTTGAACATAACTATATGCATATACCTCCATAGATTATAGCGTTCGGGTAAAGATGTAGAAATTCCAGCAGACGAATATGAATATCTTGTAACCACTTTTTGCATGCAGTAACCTCATCGCATGGATTGGAACCCTGCTGAAATATAAATCCTTGATTGCCTTGGGAACTATCATGTGTGGAAGGATTCAGTTTGGCCAGTAGTGGTTTTTATTATGTATTTTGGGGCATTTTTATTTCCATTTATCACAAAAACACTAACTTCACCGTTTGATTTCATTTAATCTCATATCACGGCAATGGTGATAAATGGGTATTCCACCGTATATGCAATGCAATCAAGATTCATATCATTGTGATACTTCTCTAATATATTGGTAGGAATTTTGTGTAAATAGTGTATATAATTTGTATATTTGGATGTTTACTGCATTTATATTACTCTATGTTATGTTTATTTCATGTTAAAATTGTACCATTCACAAGCAATGCCGCCCCTTACGTAATAATGGCGATTAAAAGAGAACTTGGCGAAATCTTGGCGGTAGGGCCAAGTTGACAGCATTTTTGATGACCATTGGCGGCCAATTTGGTGTCATTGGCTACCATTTTGGCGTCGTTGGCGACCATGTTGGCGAGTTCGGAACCCTCTGGAATCTTCTAGAAAGTAGTGGATCTCTCCACTAGTGTCACGTTCAATGACACGAGCGTTTATATTTATGGAAGTTTATGCTGCGCCTATAAAGCGGAGTGCCAGCCGCAAACGATCAGTCAGGATTAAACCAGAGTGAGTAGTGAGGATTGTTTTGACTAGCGTTTAGCTCGGCTGTGCTTGTGAATAACCTTTACTTACGTGTATTTTTAAACACTGGTGATTGTGTTTAATTGCTGTTGAAGGTGGGAAGACCTTCGGAGATTTACTGCTGAATATTGCTGCTGAATCCTGTATTTAAGGTATTGGATTTTTGATAATAAATTCGCATCGCTCTTAAAAAACCACTTATTTCCTTTGTGATTGTTTTGCATAAAATCTGTGAATCCTCGGATCTACGTAACAATATTTTAGGCTATCCCTAGCACAGTGGGAGATTTTAGTCTCATCACTACAAAAAATACTTCACTATTTTTCTATTGCTCAATTAATGTGAGTTTTAGCCCAGTTTAATCATTTTAACATTTATTTTAGTATTTAAGAAAGTCTTATTCATAGAAATTTTTCATTTAGTTAATTATTACTTAACATCTAAATTTAAGGTGATGTTTTGTTACTTCTGCAAAGTTTTTCAGTCTTAAAATTCTGACAAATGTGAAAATACAAATCTGTCTCATTATTAGAATAAGAGGAATAGAGAGTATAATATACTTCGTTTCCTTTTTTCTGAAGAAACATTTAAGTTTCTTTTATTTTCTGTATTTTAGAAGAGAAAACACTACGGAAAAAGTACTTTAAGTCTACTCAGAATAAAAAGTAGAAAATATTAAATTTGGAGGAAAATTTTTTTAGTAGCTCGTTTTTTACTTTTTGAAGATAAAATATGCAGTTGTGTCAAGATACACTTTATAAAAGCAAAATTTCACTTCATACACTTAGTAAAGTTTATTTTTTCAGATATTAGAAATTTAAAGTAAGTAGCTTCAGCTTACTTTTTTAGTAATATTCTAAAGTAAGTTATTAAATTCTCTCTCTCTAAAATTTAGGTAAATTTCTATGGAAAACTCTTTACTCTACAAAAGTCAACGGTAAACTTTTAATATAGTGAAAAACAAGATTTGTTTCTGGCGAGGGGTATGAAATTAACATTTTAATCCCTACCTGTGGCATTCCTTTTTTAAAAAAAATATGCAAAGTCTTGATGTATTTACTCAGATATTAAAAGAAAACTTTCCACCAAGGTTATTGCAACTAGAATGGCTAAAAAGGAGTGTTTTCTTTTTATATTTTGATTTAGCCATGAGATTTTTTTTTCCACATTTTTAAAAATATTTTCTTATTTAGTCAACCTATTTATTCTTGCAAATGATCTTTGATTCGAATAAAATTTGCTAAAGCATTTTTTTCCCTTTAAAAAGCTTACATTGCAGTGAAATTACTTTTACACATCTTGAATTTCTTTTTATGAAAGGAAAATAAAAATAAAAATTATAATAATATTAAATATCATGTTGTACGGGTACATAGAGAATGTTGTATGGGTAGAGCATATTGTACAGGCGTGTTTTTAAAAAGAAGTCTAGACTCTCTACTCAGATGTATTAGGATCATATCCAAAACAACTTTTTGAAGGTATTCATAGAGGCCGATGACACTCAGTTCCTATTTATGAACGAGATCGCTTGTTCAAATAGAGGTACGGTTACCAGACGAATAGCTCGATAATGACGATATTCAGAGAGAATAGAACCATATAGAACCATATAACACAGTGTTTCTCAAACTGTGGGGCGCACCCCCCTGGGGGGGCGCGATAACCCTGTGAGGGGGGCGCGAGCATATTGAAAATAAAAGGTTTAAAAAAATAATTTTTGGAATGAAGTAAAACAGAATGCTTTCTGAAAAAATAAAAAATACATATTTACACTGATATAATTTATATATATCATCTGGTTTTCCACTTTCAAAAGATTCCACTTCAAACGCTCATTAGCTATCTTTGATCTTAAAACCAAATAAAAAAAGACAGTTTATTTGCTTTGCTGTAATCCCACGATGAGAGATTTTTTTATTACGTTTCTGTTAATCCGTAAGATACTTCTTTTGATTATAATCTCTTTGACCGTCAAACTTACTGGTATGTTTAACTCAGTCTCTTTTTCTTTTAGGAAACTTGTAAATAATATTTTTCTGTTGCTTTTTTTTCCCATTTGAATGAGTTTTATGATAAATGGATAAGCACATATTGAGCACTTTGAAGGATTATTTGGCCAAGATGTAATTTTATGAGTATTCTGAAACATATAATGCATAATGAAAAACGTTTTACACAATTATTTTTCTAGAACTGACATCGATGTTTTCGTATCGAATACACATTTTACATGGGAGCCGTCGCATGAGGCGCTGAATCACTCCAGGCTCACGAAATTGTTAATTCTGGTAAAACTGTTTATTCGTTAACAGTGACCTTGACAGTATTCTCCTATTAGTAGACAGTCTTAACGGGAACTAAAATGAATTTGACACATGTATGCCTCTTTTTTGAGAGTGGCAAACGTTTTTTTTACAATCAAGGTACTTGTTTTGATCGAGTTTCCTACACGACCACTTTTGTTCAAAAATATTTTCTATGAATATGCTATTCTTTCCCCTATGATTAACTTTGTGGTTTTGATTGCTGTGTTGTACGACTTATTATGGTTTATAAATGTAAATGAACAGAATAAAAAAAATGGGCACCTGTGATCTCTATTGAAGGAAATTGAAACTGATCAAGCAATTGAAGAACCTAATGAAATATTGCATACTAATCGTGATAGCGAAAGTAAATATGAGTAAAGTGATAGACATGAAACGCTTGAGTTGAATAGAAATTTTCAAATGCTGCCTAAAGAACTCTATCAAGAAAGCTATGAAGCCATAAATGTAACTCTTCGCCTTGCCAAAAGGACACAAGCAAGAAAAGGTTCAACATGCCATTTGTAGATCATCAAAGAACAGCAAAATTACAATAACGTGAACAAAATATGTGACAGTTTTGCTTGCAAATAACTTTCTTGTATTGTTAGTGAAAAGTGTCTGTGATTTATGTTCTTTATTAAGGTCACGCACATTTGGAACAGTTTCTTTAGTTTTATTGGATTTTTTCTCAAATCATCAAAGAAAAATACAAAGTCCTTGAAAGTAGGTAAGTATATTTTCTTTTAATCAAATTATTCACTGGAATTGTGATTTTTATCGTGTATAGTAAAAATGATTATAAAAAAAAAGGATTGGGGTGACTTAGTCACACCGCGTGACCATTAACGTTAGCGTGGATTGGGCACCTGCTCCCTGGTTAAAACATTTTGAAGGTTTCTCGCTTTAAATATTAAAAAAATAACACAATTATTCTTCTTTAGAATTTTACATTCATTTTCCTTATTTAATATTAATTCTAAATGCTAATTCTGTGAGGCTTAAAATTACACACACACACACAGTTCGTTTTAAACTATTTATAATAGGAGCATTCATTTAAAAAATCCTTTTATATTTTTGTATACATTGTTGTGCATTGGATTTTACTTTCCTTACAATTAAGCTATTATATCAAGAATAATGTATTATTTTTTAAAAAAATAATCGCAGAACGGGTACTTCAGCCAGTGTATTTATAAATGTATCAGTACTGCACAATAAATTTTATAACTAATTTATTAATACTAATTTAAGAACAAGTTAAATTATTACTAGTGACTTCCATCGGCTTGTCTTGCAGAGCAAAGGTTTTCAAATGAAGGCTTAATATTAGAAATTGACACTCTAAGTTCTTTTTCCATATTTAGCATAGATCTATACTTTGTCTTCAAAGCAGCCACCGCAGAAAATCCGGTTTCACAAAGGTACGATGTTGCAAATGGTAGTAGTATACGAAATGCTTTTGTTTTCAGTGCAGAAAATTCATCATCTACTTCTACACAAAATTGAAAGAGAGTTTTATTACAAAATTGTCTTTTAATTTCGCCACTGGATGTGAAATCTATGAAAATTTCTTCTTCGATAGTTGAGAGCCCTTCTGGAGTATTTTGAAAAGGATCTCTAACCCATTCGTAACTTGCTATCAAGTTGTCCTCAGCAAAAAAATATTTTTTAAAACTTTTTGCCAACATAGCTAAATGATATTCAATAGTTTTATAAATAACTTCCACATGTTGTTCTTCAGTTTTGTACGTTTGTACACATTTATCCGCATTTTCAAACATTTCTAGGTTTTTTTGCTTTAAATTTCAGCTCCATAAGTCTAATTTTCTACAAAAAGCATTAATTTTATCACTCGTGTCAAACATATGTACATTGGATCCTTGAAGTTGAAGATTCAATATATTTAATTTCTCAAATATATCGACTAAGTAGCTCAACTTTATCAGAAATAAACCATCACGAAATTTCTCAGCTTCCGGTAAGTTTTTCTCTTCTAGAAAAATGGTAATTTCATTTCTTAATTCATAAACACGTTGCAAAAATTTCCCGCGTGATAACCATCTTGCTTCGCAATAAAATAGCAATGATGAATGCAGTGCGCCCATGTCTTTGCAAAGTCCAGAAAAGATTCTTGATTTTAGGGGTCTCATTTTTATGTAATTTACTACAGTCACAATTGTCGTTAACACAATATTCAGACCAGGACTCATTTCTTTGGAAGCCAGAGCTTCTCTGTGGATCATGCAATGTGTCCAGATGCACAGTGGAGATTTTTGTTTAACAAGTGCTTGTATACTTTTAAATCTTCCTGACATTGTACGAGCGCCATCGGTGCATATTCCGACACAATTTTTCCACTCTATATTTGCCTCGTTTATAAAATTATTTAAAATATCAAATAATGCTATTGTTTTGTTGCTTTAAGTTTTACTGGTTTGCAAAAAAGTAGTTCTTCTACTGCTGACATACCATCCCAAAATCGAACATACGCAATGAAATGAGCATCTTTATTGCTATCTGTTGCCTCGTCAAGATGAATTGAAAACAATTTATCACGCAAGTTACCGAAAAGCTGTTGCTCTACATCTTCAGCGATATCATCAATTCGACTGGAAACAGTATCATTTGATAGGGGTATGGACTGCAACTCTTTGGCAAAATTGTCTCCAAACATAGTTACTACAATCTCAATTGCTGCAGGCAAAATAAGCTCTTCGGCAATAGTGTGGGGCTTTTTACATCTGGCTATTTTATATGATACTTTGTAAGAACTAAGTAAAGCTTTTTCATTCACTGACAAAGTATTTTTTTAAATTTTTTTTTTGTTTTTCATATGATTTTAATTTTGATTCAAAGAACTCTCGAGGTTTGTTAATGTACTCACCAATGTCTTTTAAGTTTATTAGGTTTCATACTGTCTGCTGCCAATATTTTTGAGCAAATAACACACAGGGGCTTTTCTTCTCCATTTACTTCAGTAATAGTAAATCCAAAATTCAAGTATTCTTGAGAATATTTGCTTGATTTAATTTTCGGAACTATGCTCGTCTGTGCACTTTTGTTGATGCCTTATTATCGTAAAATGTTCGCTTACGACTTAAAAATTTATCCATGATTTTGTTTCAATCTTCAGCAGTAAATACTTAATACCGTGAATTACAACTAAAGAGCAAATTATAAAATGTACATTCATGATAGATTTGGTAGCTATAGAAGCATCGAATCGACCAAGACTGATTGGAATTATTAAATGTTTTGCGCAGATGTCCGATAGTTTTGCCTGACTCACGCAGATGCTCGTGAGAATGACAGATGTGATGCATATGATAGAGCGCAACATAAAGTAGACTATTTTTCAATTTCTACTATAATTTCACTCTCTCATATATATCTTGTTCAAATTTTCAATCGTAGATAAAATACTTTTTATTCATTCATTCAAGTTCAAATACATTTATTATTTTTTTATTTTTTTAAAATTTCTGACAATGTGTGTGTGGTTTCTTCTTTACTATACTATTTTCTTGCATTAATTAAATTTAATTAATGAATAAATAGTAACAAAAAAGAACAGTCCAATGCCATATATAGAAAGGAAAATGAAAAATTGGCAAGGAAAATTGCTTTCTATTTTGTAGCTTAACATTGTGATTCTGTCATATGTATTACATATTTGTATTAATTGTAACTATTTAATAAAAAGTAACTAAAATAAATTTTTCTTTGTTGGCCTAAGTATAAGAATTGACTCAAAAATTAATTTTTATATTACTTGTTCTAATGACATTTGTACTTCTAGAAATGGATGATGGAGGAAATACATCTTTAATTAAATATCATTTTGCAATCTGTTCCTATTTAAAAATTAGAGAAAGGAAAAATAACATAACATTATAACTATTATTTAAAAGTAACTTGCTTAAAATATATATTACTTAAAAGTAACGTATACAAAATTTAATACTCAAAGTGCATTATTATTGCATTCAATACATTATTACTTTTTTGTGGGGCGCGATGAAAATTATGATTGAAAATTGGGTCGCCAGTAGTGAAAGTTTGAGAAGCACTGAGTCATAACATCTAGTTTGTTCTTGGTAGATTAATTGTAACTCACTTGTAATTTTTCTGAAATAGTACCAGTATTAAATGTATGAGTGGTAATGAAGTATACATGCATACAAGCATACAAGTATACGTCATGAAGTATACATACATGAAGTATATAGTCAGGAGTTATGCCTATGGTGCAATTAACTTACACAGGATGGTCCCAAATTTATGATACTAACTTTAAGGGTTAGTACAGGATATTGTAACAATCCTTCATTGTGTAGACATCTATGGGTGCAAATGACGTAGTGAGGCACAGGCACAAAAAAGGAGAGACGAAAGTAAAGACAAAATGTTCATGGCTAGTGTAATGTTTACAATAGCTGTTCATAACTGTTCAGCAAATGAGGTATGAAGTTCAGCTGCAGGGCACATTGCTGTACCACCCACTGGCTATCGGGGAAGATAGTCTACCGATTTCAAAGCTAGTACTCGCTGAAAATGGAAGATGTGTAAGCGATTTTCATTTAACACTCTATAAACAAACGGTCTGATGACTCACACTTATGTGATGAACAACAAATTTTGTATTTGACTTTATCAGCCACAAAATTCCAGATTCCTTCTTCCAGGATTGGACAGAGTGCAGGTCTTCGTCAATCAGCATCATGTCTGTTGAAGTGGAACGAAAGTGTTTCACGAAGTTTACGATGTAATCGCTGAAAAATTCTATGTTCCGTCAATCGTCGATCAGGAAAAACTGCGCGTGATACATTCGTAGAGCGGCTCTGACATTTGCAAGGACATTTTCGGCATAAGTAAAATCTCCCTTCGTAGGCATCAGCACAATTGTGAATGGCGCTTTCCCTTACTGAGATTCATCATTGTAAATGGAGGCTAGACATCTATTGGCCCCAACCGACAACGCAGCCAAACGATAACTCCATTTTTCTTTTCTTTTATTCCCCTTGTTTGTGCTTCACAGTGCCACTTGTGCCCATACATTCCTATACAAGAAATTATTGTTACAATGTCCTCTCTGTACCCTTAAAGTTTATACCATGAATTCATGACCATCATGTATATACGTTTTGTGTTCATAGGTTGAAGTGATTAATCCGCTTAGGTACGTCAGCCTCTGAAATTTTTCAGGAGGTAGGGCCATATTTTGGCAGCAGATAGTATTAATTTTAACCTTGCTCATTTAGTTGAAGTTAAGTAGCAAATATTTTCTGAAAGCTCGTTAATTAGGATAATCTAAGATGGCGCCATGCCATCAAAAACGAGTGGTTACATCAGACAAAATTGAAAAAGAATTCACAAATGAGGAGTCATTAGATGGATTTTCTGAAGCAAACAGGGATGATGATGGTGAAAACAATCGCTCTAAAAATTATCTGTTTGCTGGTCTTGCCAAAAAATAGGATGTACTAGGTAAAATAAATGATTTTCGTAAAATTTTTAGGGCATATTCACTTGTCTTGAATAAAAAAAGAAAGAAAAAAAATAAAAGAAAATCGGGAGGATTCTTAAAATTACCCACTACGGGGGGGGGGGGGGTTCAACCGGACAATTAACTTACCGCTCAAATAGTTCAGAAGTGGCTTAGTGGAGGATTGGAAAATTGTGATCATTCTGAGATTTGGATTGCTATGAGAGGCGGTCACTGAATCTCCCACAAGTGTCATCTTACTACAAAATGTTTGGACTATCATTCTTTCTTGAGCAAAAATCATCATTATGAGCGAGTAATATATTTCTAGATATTCTTATACCAAAATTTAATTGAATTGCCTTAGGCAATTATGAAAAGCAGTGAAAATGTGTTCGTTTCTTCAGTTTTGTATACTC